>CAJNDV010001710.1:0-13569 GCA_905221635.1 Symbiodinium sp. CCMP2456
GGGAGGTAGAGCCCCCCTTGGGCCCGGTCACGGGCAACATGAAAGTTACAGTGCACCTTGACTCGGCTCAGAGTTTAGGGCTTAGGTTCAGGGTTTAGGGTTTAGGGTTTAGGGTTCAGGGTTTGGTTTAGGGTTTAGGGTTCAGGGTTTAGGGTTTAGGGTTTAGGGTTTAGTTTAGGATTTAGGGTTTAGGGTTTAGTGCGTGAGGCTTCTTTAGGGTTTTAGGGGTCTAGGGTTTTAGGGTTTAGGGGAATTATACTACGTTATCATCTACCATATTAGATCCAATTCTTGTATTAATTATGTCACAATATATTGGTGTTTCGTAGGTCGTACCACCACCTGTAGCAGCAGGAGACGTTGTAACGTAGTCATAGTCGTCGCCGCCGGCCACAGTGACCACGATCGACATTCGCGAAAATGGCAGCAACAACAAGAGTAACAACATTCAGTTGCAGTGCTAACCGAAAGTGACGATGTTGATGATGATCATGATGTTGATGCTGCTGATGCTGCTGCTGATAATGAAGATGCCGATGATTGTAATGATTCTTCTTCCCTAAACCCGAAACCCTAAAAATCCCACACCCTAAACCCTAAACCCTAAACCGGACCGTAGCGATGGATAAGTAACCCTAACTAAGGGTCCATGTACCCAAATAGTATATACTTTGGCCCCAGAGCACCTAAAAAGGGACTACCCTAAGGCCTAAGTATATACTATTTGGATACATGGACCCTGAGGGTTACCCATTAGGATCCGAAGACACTTTGTATGTTTGAACCACAGTCCTTTTTCCTACCCTAAACCCTAAACCCTAAACCCTAAATCTTAAAACCCTAAACCCTAAACCCTTAAGGGCTTTGGGTACATGGACCCTTCGGGTAAAGGCAGGTCCCGGTGTATCTCGTCATCCATTCAGTCCGGTGCCGTTTCACTGCGGTGAGCCGAAGACGCAATGTGGGAGTTTCAGAAAATTAGGGTACCTTATTTTGAGGTCCGTATAATAGGGATCCTATCATTTAGGGTACTATATTGGGGTCCCCTATTTTCGGAAACCCCCACATGGGCTAGCTAGCCAAGATTGGATACGGTTCACACGGCAAGCTAGTTGTCGTTCTCGTCGGCCATCCGCCATTTCCCGACCAGCGTGGGTCATGAAGACGCCGGCTTGAATCAGGATTCCTGTTTTGGGTCATGTTGCTTGAGTGACGCGGTCGTATTACAATTATAATAACTGTTTGGCAGTATTGTTCGGGTCTCATTATTCAGGGTCGGCTGGCACGGGTCTAATTGGAACTTCGGGGCCCGAAGCCATCAGACTTCGTTCTTGCGGATATGACCGGTACCATTGATGCGGTCATGTTGCTGCCGTGATATCGCGGGGCTGATGATGACGATGAGGATGCTGAGGGTAATCTTCATCTTCGCTGTCGCAGGCTTCAAGATGCGGAATCCATCTTCGCTGTCGGTAGCATAATCGCCACATACCACTCCAAGCATGGAGATCCAACCGTCGTCAGAGAGCTGAAGCCACGCGGGTATCGGCCTTGGGTGACGTCGTCAGATCAAGCCAAGACGAAGCTTTTGGGTTCCCGGCTCTCGCACAAAGGGTTTAGGCTTTAGGGTTTAGGGTTTAGGGCTCCAGATGTGAAGGTTTCAGTTCTGGTGAATGACCAGCTTATTGGCTCAGCATGTCTCTGATTCCACCCCCTTTCCCCCACTCCCCCCGCAACCTCGGCACAACTTCAGTGAAGCAGACTTCTTTTCCTACTATCTTGGCTCCTGTCTCGCAGGCTCTCTCAAGCGGCTATCCCGACAGCGCCATCAAGAAGGTTTTCGTCAGGCTTCCTGCCATGCCATTCTGTGCTCAATTATCATTATTGTTATTCCTATTCTTACCATTGTTGGTATTAATATTTCTATTATGGTAGTAGTATTATTGTTAGCATTACTATCACTATTAATCTCATTATTCTCCGTATGCCAGGCCGCACACTCCTGGCACTCCCGATGCTGATTGGAGAAGATGCCGCGATGCATGCCTGAATGCCACAAGTGGCCTGGCATGTTTGAACCCTGAACCCTAAACCCTAAACCCTAAACCCAAAACCCTAAACCCTAAACCCTTTGCGGCACGTGTGCTTTCGAAGAAGTTGCCAGCTTCAACTCCGAGGCTGGAGAGCGCTGTGCAATGGCGTGCAGCCCAGAATCAAAAGATCTATGTAGGCTGCAACATAACTGAGAGGGTGGGGTGAGGGAGTTTGAGCAAGACCCGTCGCAGACCGCAGACTTGAAGGCTTTGCCATGGAGAGCATGCCAGCCAATCTGCAGCATGGACAGATGGTGGAGGCTTCGTGCTGCAAGTGCTCGTGCCGGCTGCCGCAAGAGAAGCTCCAAGACACCGTGCTTCTGGCTGTGCAGGCAGACTTCACTTGCGCGCTATTCGGGCCGAGTGAATTCTCGAATCTTGGCAGGTTTAACAGTTTAGCACTTGTGCTGCCAATGTCAAAGACTGCCATTTTTGACGACAGTCTGGCGACATGCTTGTAGCGACTAAAGTGGACCTGCCGCACCGTACACCCGAAAACCCTTTCCCTGAAGCCTACAAATCGAAATCGCTAAGCATCCACCAAAGCCCCGCTGAAACATCCCAATTGAACCTCCGCCCTGTACCCTTATATGAGAACCTTGAACACCGTAACCCTGAGGCTAGCCTAAACCCAACACACATGTTTAAAAAGCATGGACATTCTTCTCATGCTCCTTCAAACAAGCCCTTCTAAGACCCTAAAACCCTTAAGCCAGAAACGCCAACCCTCTCAAGCTCTTAACCCGTTATCCCTCTAAGCCCCAGGCTCCTTTAGGCCCTTAAGCGAACTTTTTGGCTTCGAGGATGCCCGCAGGGTGGACGAGGCATGGCCGTTTCGAAGCCACAGTCGGCGGACTGGGCCAGGTGGTTTAGGGTTTAGGCTTTAGGTCCTAGGGGTGTAAACGGTTTAGGGTTTAGGGTCTAGCGGTGATAGAAAGAGTGTAGTCTTAAGGGTCCTTAAAACAGCGAGTACTGGCGTTCAGGGGCTTTGCAAACTCTTTACCAAGGCTTTATGAGAGTTATGTAGGATTTGGTTTAGAGGTTTTTTCAGGAGTTTGAGGCTTTGAGATTTTCGGGCTTAGCGTATCCGGTATACTTCCAAGACCTTGATCCTACCCCCAAGACTGCGCAACATGTACTATGATGGCTCTCTCCTTCATGACTCACCCTGGCCGGATGTGGAGAGGCATTCGAAGCAGGGGCAAAGGAGGAAAAGGACTTAGGTTTAGGGTTTAGGGCTCCGGGCTTGGAGGTTCAGTCCTCTGGAGTCTCGGATTCAGCTGCTGCGGCAAGCTGCAATCAGCACTCGTAGTGTCAAGAAGGGGTCAGGGGCTGCGATTCATGTAAAGGCCAAGTTGCACCCAAGAGACATTGGATTCAAGGCTCCTCGCCTTTGCTGGACGTGCGTGTGCACGAAGTGGTCGGTCGAGGGCAAATCGCCGAAAACTCTGAAACCATTCCAAACAGCTGTTTGCGTTTTGTTTCTCTCGACGTCGCATTACTGGACCTGTGTCAGGTTACCGACCCATTTGAACCACACCCTCGGCATCCCCGGAGTGAATCGAGGCGCCGAAGAAGCACTCAAGCGGAGTTCGTGGAGTGTTTCGTTTGTTCCT
The DNA here is from genome assembly GCA_905221635.1 of Symbiodinium sp. CCMP2456. Classification (NCBI taxonomy): domain Eukaryota; class Dinophyceae; order Suessiales; family Symbiodiniaceae; genus Symbiodinium; species Symbiodinium sp. CCMP2456. Next base: position 3,710 of record CAJNDV010001710.1, read on the forward strand.
GGCCGGTAGGCTGCTCTGGAGCCGAGGTTCTTGCTTTGTTCGGAAGTTGCCTTTGCGACCGGACAGGCGCTGGATGAGCAGCTGAAGGGTCCTCCTTTAAGGTCAGTGCACAGAAGCGCCTGCACAGGAAAAGGATGACTGTTGCCGGGTCGCTGCATGTCTTCACCGACAGGATGAACTGTCATGGCACCCTGCAGCTGCTTAGTCTTGGATCACTTTGCCATCGCACGAACTTCTTTCCAGGTTGCTTCACAAGGGGCGTCTCCTCGTACTACTTGGAGCCGCTTGTCCTCATCAAGGCTTCCGTTCACTAACGGGCAACGGCGACGTCCAAGTCTTCAGACAGAGCAACCATCGTAAGAGGCCCTCAGAAGCTCCTCCCACCCTGCCCGAAGCCCGAAGCCTTGCACTCTACAACTAATTTTGCTAAATGTCTCGGGCCCGTCGGAAGTGTCGAAGGTTTCCCAACCTGGTGAACTTCGTGACGCAGCTCATAGGACCGCAGTTGTTACACGATTATAGGGGCCATAAGGGGATATACAACATTCGACAGGGGCTACACTGCCATAAGGGGCTGCCATAATTTCTATAAGGGCTACAAAGGCATACTACGACGCTATATGCTCAGACCCGATTTTTATGGAAGCTTGAAGCCGCTTTTCTGTTCTGCAGGGTATGTACCAGACATTCCATACGGTTGCCAAGGACAGACAGAAGCCAGGGCCAGCGACAGAATCAGAAATAGCAATAGCTGCAGGAGAGAGAAGGAACACGTGCCACTGCCTGCCTGCGTGTGGGTGTCGCACAGCACAAACAGCACCAAGCAGCCTTTTCTCTTGTGCTGATGACGCAGGAGTTATCGCGTTTGTTCGAATGGTGCGGAAAGCGAATGAAGCGGCTCCAATGGCCGTGGCATTCTCGGGCAAACCCGAGATTGTTTTGGCCACTTCGTCTGCCAAGATTCCACGATGAGTAGCGGTAGTAGTAGTCGTAGTAGTAGTAGTAGTAGTAGTAGTAGTAGTTGCTGTTGTTGTAGGCAACAGTACCAGTAGCAGGATCAGTGACAGGAGCAGCAGAAGCAGCAACATAGTAGTTGTAGTTGTAGTTGTAGTTGTACATGTAGTAGTAGTAGTAGTAGTAGTAGTAGTAGTAGTAGTAGGAGTAGTAGTAGTAGTAGTAGTAGTAGTAGTAGTAGTAGTCGCAGTAGTGGTAGTAGCAGCAGCAGTAGCAGTAGCCGTAGCAGTAGCAGTTGTAGTAGTAGTAGTCGTCGTCGTCGTCGTCCACAGGTCTTCTTTTGACGTCTGCAAAGACTCTGGAGTCTAGAGCTCTCTGTGCGCATCAGATTCAATCGTGATGTTTACTGGTTGCAGGGCATTGCCCGTGATCCTGCGAACCCAGCAGGCGCGGCTGAAGGGTCAGAGGCAGAACTAAGTCAGCAGCTGCTGCCAGAGCACGGCTGATCAGGATTCGACGACCGCGAGGCAGCATCCTGGCTGATAAAGTTAGCTCGGATGCAGACAACTCCCTCACTCTGAGTTTTTCTAGAGTCGAACAGCTTTCGACAAGGCATACCTTCAGTTCATCCGAAGCTGCTGGGCCCCCCGACTGAAATCCATGCGCTGCTGTAGAATGTTAGAGACGTCCACCTTCGCACGTTCTTCGCTTCTGCGGATTCTGTTACATGCACCTTTGAGTTGGCACTGCACATTCGCTCCGACTACACTCTCTTGACCCGGCTGTCTGTGCGTGACAGGATGTACATTCCCGGCATCGCCAACGAGACGCTGGCGCAAAGGACTTCTGGGAAGACATGGAGGCGCACCAGTAGAAGATCATAGAAGTGCCCTTCGAGCTGTCTTACGGCCAGTGTAGCAGTCCATGATTGCACAGGATGAATCAGCCGCATCTTCGGCAAAGGCTACAACCGGACTCACCCATCGAGAACCTGGGTCAAAAAGCTTCAGCATATATCGGGTGGTGACGCTCCTGCGTCGAAGACCAGAGACAGCATTGAAAGGCGGTCTGCTTTGCACAATTAATTAACTATATATATATATATACACACATATTCAATACAGTATAGTATAGTATAGTATAATATAATATAATATAATATGATATAATATAATATAATATAATATAATATAGTATAGTATAATAGAATAGAATAGAATAGAATAGAATAGAATATAATATAATATTGTTAGCGTTGCTCTTTATTGCCGCTGAGGACAATCTCAGTGTGGAGTCGCTCATCTAAAGAGGGGAGGAGGGGCCGGACGATGCATGTTGGCAGATTGCAAAGCTAAGGGCTGTGGAATGCCAAGACTATGACACCTACGACTTGGTCGATAGCTCTCGACAACACTGCCACCTGGCCATACTTGGAGGTTCATGGGACTTAGTAAGTACAGTTATAAGTACCTTAATGGGGGTTATAAGCAATTATAAGTATAGTTACCTTATTTATAACCGTAGTTACGAAGTCCCATGAACCTTTAAGTAAGGCGCGTGGCGCAGTTGGAATCGCATGTGACCGGCCGAACCGAGGCTATGTAGACAAGCGCTTGCTGGGAATGGCACCTGGAGAGAAGGTTGCAGCTGTCTGGAACGAACCTTGCTGCAGGGAAACCTTTGGCACTTCGGCGATTCCTTGAAATTGATTCAGGGTTTCTTGTCCTTGCAACAAGGATCCTACTGTCTAGGATCTTCATTAGGTGTCTCTCTTGGGTTGCACTGCCGTACTCACAATCATGCCCCAAATCGAGTTGCTGTCGGAGCCTCAAAGGAAACTCAACGTCACAGCTTGTGGAGCTTTCTCGTCTTCGCCCGGACCTGAGTTGCTGGGTGGTTGGTAGTTTTCAGGGGACACCACGGCATCAGAAACGTCAGTCTCCCTTTCTCCGACATCCCATCTCTTCTCCGCGATCCGAATCTCTTGAATCGGGGCCATGAGCTCAGGTGTTTCTGTATGGCTTCGGGATCGCCCTGTTAGAATGGCTACTTCCGGCATCTCGGATCCTGCGAAGAAGTCGGACCTAAGGGGAAATCCCGTGGTGCGTTTTGCAGTACCTCGGGAGCTCCTTTCAAAAGGGCACAAGGGCTCTCAAAAGCCCTTCCGAAGGTCCTTTGGAGACGATAAATAAAAACCATCTTCCTCTCGGCTCAATGGATCATGGTTTTGAAGAGTGCAGCTGACTTGCGGATCCCAGGACCTCATGCAAGCAAAGGCTGCGAGGCCTTTGAAGCTCGGGTAGAACTTGGGGACGGAAGGTCGCATAGGGATGCATAGAGCGTGCAAGAGCGGAGCTATACCCCTGCAGGGCTTTCCTGTACCTCGTCGTGCCTCGGACTCCTCGCCTGGTTGACTTGTTCTTGTGTGTGGGTATGCAGGTGCTGGTGTGTGGGAATGAGGGAAGTTCATACAGAAGTCGGAGTTGTTAAAAATAATACTGTTCTAAGTATGAGTTCCCCCACATTAGCTGAGGTTCCAGGCTCTCTGTTGGCCTATGTCTACTTCAAGCTCCGCTCAGAGCTGCAGTGTTTGTGCGTCCGAGCCTGAGAGATTGAAGGGCCGCATGGGCGTTCGCAGCTGTGAGCGAAACTGGTGAGGCGACTACCAACACTGGTCGAGTCATTCAGCTGTCCAGAACACCGCCCACCGGACTGGGTTTGTCTCGATCTTACCTCACGCAGAGTTCGCATGCAAAGTAGGGAAAGTCAAGCTTGGAAGTCATCGTGCAGAGTTCTGATGTTTCAGTATTTGCCCCCACTTCTTTGGCGGCACGGACCTCCGGCTGGACATGTTCGTTGTTGGAAAGGCTCGCTTGCGTCTGCCGCAGGGGAAGCCATAAATTGTTACCTATATTACTATATTATTTTGGGGGGGTTCCTTTATATAATAGTAGTATAATGGGCCCCAAACCCTATTCTAATTATTGAGGCACCTATAGTAGTGCTGCGTTCTGTTGTTGCTCTTTCTGCTTCGCGATCCTGTCTGCTTCTGCTGCTACTGCCGCGGCATGCCACGGCATCAGTACATCCGCGAGTGCAGTGATACCATCTGGCAGCCAGCAAGTCGAAGTGTGTAAGTTCGATGGTGACTTAGCCGCACATCGACTGCGCCATCAAGTAGTCAGTAGTCTTGCCAATGTCCGGCTTATCATCCCCCATCAAGTAGTCAGTAGTCTTGCCAATGTCCGGCTTATCATCCCCACGACCTGCACCTCCTCAAGCCAGCTCTTCCCCCTCATTTTCCTGAACCCTAGACCCTGACCTGGCCCTGCGCACAAATGGGAGTTTCTGGAAACAAGGGGTACCCTATTTTGGGGTCCTTATAATACGGGTCCTACTATTTAGGGGACTATATTAGGGTCCCCTATTTTTGGAAACCCCCAAATCTCTAATCCGTGATCTTCATTACCCTCGTCATGGAAGTACGAGCTGGCTCGTGACAGGCTGTGTATGTCCAATTGGATATGCCTCTGAAGCCAATCTGGGCCGATTGGATCCGGCAGCTTCTCCGCAATTCCCTCAAAGTTAGGGTATAAGTAAAGTTTAGAACTTATTAAAGTTTAGAACTTATTAGGGTATAAGTAAAGTTTAGAACATATTAGGGCATAAGTACAGTTTAGAACTTAGCGCTTTGGGGCTTAGGGTTCAGGCCCTACCACCGAATTGAGAGCCTTTGCTGTCTACACCAGAGCGGCCTTGACCTTCAGGGCCTGGCGCAGAGATCCCTGGCGAAGAGGAACCGTGTCTGTTCGAGGAGCTGCGGACCTAAACCCTAAACCCTCAACCCTAAACCCTGAACCGTGTCTGTTCGAGGAGCTGCGGAAAAAAAATCGAAGCGGAAAACCAGGGTTCAGGGCCTTTTTTAACTCGTGGAGGGCCCGAAGCCCGTGAATGCCTGAGCTAGATTGCTCGTTAGGCTCCCCGACAAGAAGACTCTTAGCACAGATGTAGCATGTAGTGTATATATAGTCTTCAGCTTGGCATAGTGCCACATAGGAGTACGGTATGGCACCAAAAGTCCCAGAGGAGAGCATGGTCTGCTCCAAGTCCGGCGCACGAACGGCGAGGCCGTGGTGGCGTACCGAGCCAGATGCTTACTCGTGGATTGTAGCGTTCTCTCTCTGTGTGTGTGTGTGTGCGTATACTTGTGGATAGGAAACTGTATGTACGTATCCATGTCTACATCTTCGTGTCTATGCGTGTGTCTGTGTGTGTAGTGTAGATAGCCACGCACGATAGATCCACGTACACGCACCGTTCAGGAATTACAGGGTATACTGCAATGCAGCGGTTGTGTCTGGCGGATCTAGGTTGAGGAGGCCTAAAATTGATGCACCCTGCGAAACCAGCGCAGCGCAAGATGACACAATGTAACGTAATGCAAACACAGCATGACGAAATATAATACCCTCAAGATATTGAACACCTTGTTGATACGGCATCTGTTGAAAAGGGGGTGAACAAGTATGTGTACGTGTACGAAATCTGTCGTGTGTATGTCTATGCACATGTGCATCTCCGTGTAAGTGATGTTGTGTGGTCCCCTAATCTTCTAGGATTCCATATTATGTACACAGATATTGCGTTCGTACCCCGGGGTATATATGAGATGGGCATGTATGTACACCGAATGGTATTATATCTTGGTGACGGCCGCATCTAGTACGTTGTAGCTCACTGCAACATAATATCGTCCGTTGTTTTCTGTGCGAGTTGCCACTCAGGCACTGAGCGAGATGATCGAGGCGAAAAAGACGCAGGGCCTTCGAGCACCTCGTCCCTAAACCCTAAACCCCTGGTCGTTCGCGGAACGCGTGTTCTGGGGTTCATTCATGTACAGAGTCTGGGGATCTTCAAGGAACTGGGGTGTGACGGTATATATGGTACAGATTATATTGTACAGTATCACGTATTTTCACATTAATGATCTGCCATGATTTCATATTATGGTGATATACCATCCTTTCATATGATGATACACCACTGTTCACACGATACAGGACCAAATGTTCATATGGTATTATGCCATGTATCATGTGACTGTTGGATTTCTTGATGCCCCACTCCGAACCCGAAGCCGAGGCTTGCTGCTTGGGAACGGCTGAAATCTTCGGGATCACGGCGATCGACGACCTGCTTCTCCCGGATGAAGATCTCATCTGGGAGCGGAAGTTACGTTGAATGCAACTGCTCTGAGTTTGACTTCGAAATCGTCATACTGTGCATGTAACAGAAGGGCAGATCAGGACAGAACACATATGCATAGAGATACATGTGTTCACACATGTATATGCGGAGTGGTGCGTGTAGTATTACAGTGTAGTATTACACATTAAACGCTATGCGGCGAAGCGACTGTCCACAAGTGTTGATTCTCTTTCGCCTGCTCAGGTTGAATTGCGTCGGCCATTTCACGGACCCTTTCGACTACACCTCATTGCTCGCTGGCAGCAATACTAGTTACTAGTCTCTCCAAGCTATCCTTCAGCCTAGTGGCATCTCGAGGGGTTCGTTAAAAGTGCCGTGCGCAATAGTCGGTCAGACGTCCCTCTTCTACTCAGCTGTCGCTGCGGCATTTTGTCTGCTCCTGCCGAAGCCATGCTCGGTCACTGCTACCACCGCTACCCCACTATCCGCCACTACTTACGCCGCTACGACGATGACGACAACGACGACTACTTCTACTTCTACTGCCACTGCCACCACCCTGCCCCCGCCACTGCAGCTGCTACTGCTAGCACCGGCAACAAGGCACCGGCATACGACAATCATAATTCGATGTCATCACTATGGGTCGTGAGCATCATCTCGATCTTCATCACCCGCCATGGCCTCCGCGATCATCATGAACATGGTTGTCCTACTCATCATGCCCGTCCCCATGCCAGTCCAAAATCCCCACATGATCCTCAGCATCTTTGTAAGAGTGCTGATCTCGTTCCTGCCCCCGAGGATGGTGATCACTGACTCCAGACTGCATGTCGCCCGCGCTCGGTGTCCGAAGCCATTGAGTCTGCGTGGACTTCTTCTAGGTGCGGCTCAGTTGGGTGAGCAACAACAGATGCCTAAGCCTACGCACTTTCGGCCTGCTCGTTTGAGAGCTCGCCCCAGTTAGCCCGGACGGCCACGCGCATCCTGGTTCTTGCTCAGAGCTCACTTAGTGCAGCTCCTCTGACTCGAGCCTCTGACAGGCCCACTGACCTTCGGATTTCGATGTATGCACATCCAGGAGCGCCTCGATGTTTCCATGCCACGCGCGTGCTTGCATAAGTGAAGGGGAGAGAGAAAGGAGCGGCAGGCGGCGAAGTCATGTGAAAGTGGGTTCTTGTACCTGAAAGGGACCGCGGACACAACTCATTTTGCACGAGGAGTGGCTCGGCCACCACGCCGGTCTCACGATCTCGAGCCTGGCGCACAGCAGCCTGGAGTCCTATGCCCGGAACCCAGAAAGTGGGGCTATAGAACCCTTTGGAGCCCTATAGAACCATATAAACCCCTAAAGAACCCTATAACACCCTATAAAACCCAATAAAACCCCCTAAACCCTACAAAACCCTTTAAAAGTGTCGCTCTGAGATGGCCCGATGTATCGAGGGAAGAGCTGCCAAGGCCACGACGAGATCCAGGGCTCCTCCCTTCTGGCCTGGTCTGGGCCCACCCATCGATGGATTCGGCTTCGTGAGGGCCCAAAGTGGGTGTGCCTCGAACACAAATACCCTGAGCGCCCTGCTCACACCGCAGGTTTTTATGCCGAAGTTCACGCAGATTTATCCAGCAGTCAGAGCCACAGCTTCTCTCATGACTTGCAGCGGCGACAGGCTGTAATGACGGTTTGCGCATGTGCACTCTTATCTGCAATGACTGAGCTCCGAGCTTGCACAGAGGCGCTCTCTGTGTCTCAGAAGCCGACGCTCGGATGAACGTAGGGACTTCTGCTCCGAAGATGTCAGGAAAGGCTCGGATCAGGAGGGCTGCTATAAGGCTTGAGGGCTACCATGAGGGTTGCTATAAGGGCGAATCGGGCGACTATAGGAGCTATCAGAGGCTGAAGGTGCTCTGGGGCTGTTCCTGGATTGTCACCTCTGACGTTGTCCTTCGAGCACAGTAGCCCTGATAATCCTTATACTAGTCCTTGTTCAAGTAGCCCTTATGGTGACCTTAAGAGCAGACAGTTTTCAGGTATGGCCTCAAGGTCAAGGCCACCGTGCAAGATCCGGCCATACGCCTCTGCGCGCGCAGCGGATATTTGCGAGTGACTCTCAGCGGCAAAGTACTCAGAGTCATACTCATCATCATCACGGTCATCATCATCATCATCATCATGATCATAATCTTCAGCTTGCATGAAGGCAGAATTGACAGCCTTTTGCGAAGGAAGACCTCTGCGCAGCACTCCCTTCCGAAAGGCCAGGCCAGAGCAGCCAAGAGTGCACAGGCAAAGCTTGCACGATGCCTTGGCAGGGAGAACGCTGTGGGAGTCTTGCCACTGTCAGGTGCCAGAGTTGTGATGGTGGAAGACGCCTCCGGGGAGGAGATAGAACTGGATGATGAGTGTTCCGCTGCTGCTACATTCTCGAACTCTCAGTGAACAGAAACTGCTCCTAGCCCGGCGGCCCAACGGGGCGCATGCAACTCTTTCAGGTTGGTCGGCACCAGAGGGCTGCCTCCTCGAAGAAGGATCGCGTATTACCCTCGAAGCCGCAGGAAGCTTAAGAGCGGGCAGCTGGGGCTGTGGCAAGATGCGCGATGCACAGCCAAGTGAGCTAAGGTCGATCACCAGTGGTCCACCGTCTCGGATGAGCCATGGGTGCTGCTGGCTCTGCTTCTGGTTTTATGAGCAGAAGTACCAGTGCAGGATTGCAGAAGCAACTTTTGACTTGCTGCCAGCACCCTAAACCATAAACCCTAAACCCTAAGCCCTAAACCCTAAACCCTAAACCCTAGTCTGTGCAGACCTGAAGTCTCCCAAAAACCTGCCAGGTCTCGCAGCTGAGAGCGATCATGGTGGGCGCCTTAGTCTTCTCCTTCGTACTGTTGATGGACAAAATCCTGCATGACCCTATATACCTAAACTATGGGATTTATGGCACTATACTATATTTGGGTATACTATTTTGGGGCTCCTTATTCGAATTATAGTATACTGGCCCCAAAACCCTTTTCTATACTATTTTGGGGGCTCCTTATTCGAATTATGGTATAATGGGCCCCCAAAATAGTTACCTATACTATTTTGGGGGCTCCTTATTCGAATTGTAGTATAAGGGGCCCCAAAACCCTTTTCGAATTATTAAGGCCCCTACATTAAGACTTGGGCGCTCCGGCATTGCAGGATCGACCCCATAGCTCCTTCACGACCTTGCTGCAATCGGGGTAGAGTGTAACCTGTGGTAATTGGTGATAGCCGTAGCAGCAGCTGTAGCCGTAGCAGTAGCCGTAATTTTAGGAGGAGGACTAGCAATAGGAGGATTAGCAATAAGACCAATACCCGTGGCAGGAGCTGTACCAGAGACGGTCAGCATGCCACGTAGTTGCATGAGCAGTCTCCCAGTCCCTGCATGAAGAAGGAGACCGAGTGATTGGTGATCGCTGTATGTTCTGCTGTATGTACTGGCGGCAAGATGTTGTGAACAGCGAACGAAAGATAATGGACCAGGGGTTTGACCAAGAGTTCAATGCAATCGCTGAGGACATTATTCTGGGCAAGGGTGCAGAGATCACAGGCCGGAACCCAGAACTATTCTGCGAGGGCCCCCGAGTTTACCGTTGTAGCTACGGTTTCGCTTATTACACTTTACTACTTGATACGCAAAAATATCATTATATTTAATGGCTGCCGCCAATGC
>CAJNDV010001714.1:0-10843 GCA_905221635.1 Symbiodinium sp. CCMP2456
TATATACATACATATAACATATATATATATATACACAATTATATACACATATGCATATACCTGCACCATGAAATGGTGCCGGCCGACAAGCCTACAAGAATGCCGGGTGGCCTCCTCCTCGCAGGCTTCCTCCTGCTTGCGCTTGTCTTCTTCAAGTGCCACCTTCTTGGCCAAAGCGCTGTCGGCCGAGACCTTCTTCTCGGCTGCCTCGGGGGTTTGAGTCAGTGAGGGCTCTGACACTGAACTGACTTGGGGTTTAGGGTTCAGGCTTTAGGGTTTAGGGTTCAGCTGCGAATGGAAGGTTGAAAAACAACCCCGAAAAATCATGAGACGCAGAGCAAGCCTTATAGCCGAGTGAGGGTCAAAGCATACCTTAAGGCCGGATCTAGTCGAGTCACCTCTTGCTCTGCTGCGGTCAAGGCTTTCAAGTGGGACCTGGAATCCCTCAAGGCGTGCTGAATCGCTCTGCTGATGGCACTGGGGACCATCCCCACTCGGAGTTCCTGGGCACCTCGGACTCCCAGAAAAGCCGCCGGATGCTCGTGACTGCGAGTCGCCCCTGCTCTCAGACTCAGGGTCAGGATCGCCAAACCGAAAGCACGGCAACGCGCCAGCATGGCGGAAGATGTGTAAATCACTCAATCTGGCAACTCAACGGGGTTTTTGCTTTGAGCAGCTTGAATGGCTGCGGACACAGCAGCAGGCAGGAAGCTCCAGCCTCATGCCGGCCGTCGCGGCCGCACGCTACAACTAGGCCTAACTAGGCTCAGCTACAAAAAGGAGCATCCTGCAGGCCTTGCACCAGCCGTGCAGCCGGACCAGCTGCGACCCTGCGGAAGCAAGGATACGAAGCTGCGAAGCCGGAAGAAAAACGAAGAAAAAAGAAGATGAAGCGACGCTCTCGCCGAGCACCCTGCGGGATCTCACTGCACCAGCCACCGGCCAGCCTTGCACATGCTCCTGAGGGGAAGACACAGTGTCAGGGCGTTCCCCGTTTCCGCCGTTCGAGCTCCAGTGAATAGAACCCTAACCCCCCAGGTCCCTACTATATAGGGTACTAGAGCCCCTATAAGGGGCCCTATATAGTAGGTAAGTGGGGGGTTAGGGGAAGGGATCCCCGACAACTCGCTGAGTCTCTTGCGCAGAGCCTGGACACCACGGGCCTGAGTTCGCGAGCGTGTTTCACCTCTTGGAGCCTCAGAGTAATAATAATAATAATAGTAATTGTAATAGTGATAGTAATATTATTAATAATAATAACAATAATAATCATCATAATAATAGCAAGGATAACAAAACAACAGGCCTCACTGGAACGCCTGGATCATGGAGTCCTTCTGCTCGTGGCTTTCATGTCGCTTTGAGGGTACATGGCTACCGCCTGGTGCAGCCCGCCACCCTCCAAGGCTGCAGCAGCAGTATGAGGATCCTGGGCGACATGCCATTTCGAGGCCCATGGAGGGGGAGGGATTTTCGATTCTTGCGGAAATCCTGCAACCCCTAAACCCAAAACCTTTGATCCCTATAAGCCCTATAAGCCTTATTATAAGCCCCATCCCTTTTGCATCCAGCCCTATCCCTAAACCCTAAACCCTAAACCCCAGAACCCTCAATGGGCTTCGAAGGGAGAAGCTGAGCTCCCATCGCCTCCTCCTGCGGGAAGACCTCAGCTGCCAGCGTTTGTTCGGGTCTTCCCTGCTGGTAATATACAAATATATCTAAATACATATTGGTTTATCATTCTAAATACATATAGGTTTATTTATTTTTATATGATTATGTATGTATATAGGGGCCTTCACAAATAGGCAAGGGTTCCTGTTAAAGGGACCTATCATTTGGTACTATGAGAGTCTAGTACAGGGCCTGGGCAATCAGAACGGGTTTTGATGATGGCATACTGGATTATCACTTTACAGGGACTTTAAGTGAGTGAACATCCCTGGTACTTGTTCCGATCGATCTCTCTCTCTCTCTCTATATATATATATATATAAAAATTAAATCCATAAGCAGAACTTTATGGCCCGAGAGTGGCTTCACCTCTTCAGGGCGCAACCTGGCCGCCCTGGCTCATTCGAAAGGACACAGCAGGAAAGACAACCCGGAAAAAGACCCCCGGCTTTCTGCAACAGCATGCTGAGCTGCTGGCAAAGTCGATGATACTAGATGACGTGTGGACCTGAATGTCACTGCTTTGACGGACACCTCTTGTAGTTCGAGACGTCTGAGAGATCCACGTGAGCAAACGTTCGGACACTCTAGCTGCGGCTCCAAGAAGACGGGGGAGTCTTGATAAAACCAGGTGCGGTGCGGAAAAGCAGTTCTCCGGGGCGGCGTGGCTGCAAAAGGCCGACGCCTCGACGTTAGCAGAACTGATCTTTGCTTCTGTTCTGTAATGCTGCATGTATGCCATTGCTTAATGGTTACTTCATGCTACATCTTCTTCCAATGTCATGCGTAAGATTGCACTGGGGCCCCATTCCACATCAGACTCTTATAAACCGAATCAGCAAGGCCAGTTCCTACGAGGACGACGACAGAGTCTATTGACCAATGATTGTATGATTCCCCAGATTCAAGTGCTACGCCGTAGACCCTCTGTTTATGTAATGCAGGTTGGGAAATCTCACGCTGAAGGACTGCTCCCTAGGCGCAGACAAAGCTCAGGCGACCTCGCCCCCCTCCCCACGGCCACCCTCGATGCGAAGCCATGGGCGATGAGGTTGATGACAGAAAGCTGGCACCTCAGTCGAAAGCCGCTACAGGAAGCGTGCCTAACTCCACAGGCAAGAAGGACAGTGGGACCTTCGCAATGCTTCCAGCAATAGTAGCAGTAATAGTAATCACAATCGTCAAAGACAGGACAATAATAACAGTGATGCTAGTGGTAACAAGTTCTAGTAGCAGTAATAAGAAAAATGTCACTTACGAAAGCAAACAGCCACAACAATAACGGTGACGAGCAATAGCAACAGTAATGGCAATAGTACTGTAGTACTGGCAATGGTAATGGCAACCTAAACCCTTTTTACACCTGGACTACGCATATGCCATTGGGTTACCCTAAACCCTAAACCCTACACCCTAAACCCTCAAACTAGTCATGGTACGGCTCGTCGGCCTTTAAACGAGGCATTCTGGCATGATATCGGACAGGGAGCAGAAAGCCGAAGACACATGACAAGGAAGGAATACTGAATCTTATGGGTGGTTGTCGAAATTAGAAATTAGGGTCCCTTTTTGGGTCCTTATTATAATACGGCACCTATTGTTTAGGGTACCCCAAAATAGGGACCCTAATTTTGACAACCACCCTTATCCAAGCAACCCCGTGGCGCAGGAAGCTGATACAGTAGCGCTATAAGGCCATCAACCAGCCCGACACCTCCCTCTGCAGGTGACTTCCAAGTACTTGAGGCCCCAGCGAACCAATCCTCTCGTGATTTGCGCTGTCGCTCCACACCTGAAGCTAATCGAAGCCACATGTTACGACAGTTACGAGGGCCCGAAGCATCAGGCAATCAACAATGTCCCGCAAACCCCAGCAATGTGACAATCTCTATCGGCAAATCTTACTTACAGTCTTACAGGCAATGATGAAACAACCGCAAAACCCTCAACCCTGAACCCCCCCTTTTCATCGCACGCCATGGGTGGAGCTCTGTTGCCACAGTGCTTGCTGCTGCGACTGGGGTAGCGCTGCCATCTTTGCAGTTTCCTGAGGCTGCTGGTTGAAGATCTGCAGCATGTTTATACTTGCGCACTTGCATTATGCATATACATACAGACATATGTATATTCTACACGTTTTTTTTGGCTCATTTGTGTATATGTACGTATGTAGATATACACTGCAGTACGTATACGCATATGCATGCATACATCCAGGCATTCCCACGCATCATACTCTATCGCTCCGTATGCTATACGGCCATGAACAAAGCGGGCTCTCGGCAAGGTATATCAGCCGCCCTCTTTGCTTTGATTTTGCGAAAAGCAAGGAATGTGGATGTCATGGGTGTGTATGTGATGAGACAAAAATCTACTACTCTTTACACTGCTCTGCTCTAGTCGGTCCTACCCCACCCCACCTTAATCTACTTCTACAAGCGAATACAAAAAAGAACCATTACAGTACAGCATTATCATAGCAAAGACAATGAACTGTAACATAGCACACTGCAACCAATACGCATGAAATGTACTATCAGGCAACAAACAGTATCATTTAATGCCCGACAGGGACGCTTTGTTGGCCTGCGTTTCTTTGTGTCAGGTGCAAGTCAGGAAGGGACTACAATATTAGTATATAGAACAATTTAAAACCGGATCACATAATATGGTATAACGGTATCTAACAGACCTAACGTAATGAGCGTAATACATTACAACAGAGCGAAATACAACGCAATACAGCAAACTATAGCAAAAACAACTAAAACATAACAGAACAGGATATGGTAACTCTTAATAATGCAGGAGGTGTAGGCAGACACGGATTATACATTAATGGCGGTGTACAGAAAGATCTACCATATGAACATCTCTTTATCTATGCGTCTGTCTGCATCCCTCGCTCCCTCTCTCTCTCACACCGACTCAGCCGAGACACAGAACACATCGGTTTCGCTATGCCCGCCTACCTACACAGATATGCACCAAGTAGAACTATCGAATATAGAACCTGCGTGCCTTCGACACCGATTCGAGGCATCCGCTGTCGATCCGAGAGTGGTATGTATCAACTGTACATATGGATATCTCTGTCTCTCTGTCTATCTGGCTGTCTACCTATCTATCCGGCTATCATGTACTTAGAAGGACATAGTGATTTGAACTGGCGAAACAAGTAATCACATTGCCGGAAAGCGTTGACATCTGCACCAATCTCTCTCTTTCTCTCTCTCCCCCTCTTTCTCTCCATCCATCCATCCATTCATCTACCTGTCTGTCTGTCTGTCTGTCTGTCTGTCTGAGAGTCTGAATCCTACATACATACATACATGCATACATACATACATAAATACATACAGTTACATACAGCTACATACGCTTATACATACATACATACATACATACATACGTACGTACATACATGCATACATGCATGCATACATACATGCATACATACAGTTACATACGCACATGCGTACATATGTACATACACATACGACGTGCATGCTTACATTCCATTGCATTCCATTGCATTACATTACAGTACATTGCATTACACACAAACAATTCGAAATGTCAACTATAGGTAGTTACCATCCCCTGCTGAAGCACTAGCTAAGCATTAGCTTGGCTTCAGCAAAAGTCTAAACACTAGTTAGATGACTTCACGGTTGCATGGTTGCACTACATTACATTACATCACTTTACATCTACACCTACCTTCTTATCCATTTGCATCTACATGGACAGTGCGCTACATTCGTACATTCATAGAATTTATCTGTGTTTCTGAATCGGTTCGTGTGTGTCTTTGCGTAAAGTAATTAAATGTGCATGTGCTTTGGGGGTTGCAATTGCGTACCCATGTCAGGGAGAGCGTACAGTAGCGACAGATGGGGTGGGGCTTCGGCTGCTGGGTTTTCGGGTTGAAGTTGTCTGCAAAGAGGCCACCATCATCTGCAGGCAGGGCTGTTCCTGCCATGGGCAGCCTGCGAAGTGCCGGACAAAGTTGCCGGGCTGCCACTCGTGAGCCATCCAGTCAACCGAGGCTGGCGGCACGAAGGCATTGAAATGCGCCTGAGGATGGCCACGCAGCTACACGTTCCAGATCCTCTGGCCCCTGTACGTCTGCAACGTTAAGGATGATTTCATTTGACCTTATCACTGATCCGAATTCTGC
The DNA here is from genome assembly GCA_905221635.1 of Symbiodinium sp. CCMP2456. Lineage (NCBI taxonomy): Eukaryota > Dinophyceae > Suessiales > Symbiodiniaceae > Symbiodinium > Symbiodinium sp. CCMP2456. The sequence continues at coordinate 5,858 of CAJNDV010001714.1, forward strand.
TCAGAAGAAAGCAGCAGCGTCCTGGCAGCGAGCCTGGTGCACGAGACGAACCTCCGTTGGGTAGCTGAAGTCCTCCAGTCCCATCTCCATAGCCCCCCTCACCATGTGCCAGAAGAACATGGACTGATCCTGATGGAGAACCCGTGGCAACGAAAACAAGCTAGTTACCGAATGCAGTGCTAGAACCTTGATGGTCTGAAAATCTTCGCTTGATGCCACAAGCTGATATTTCAGTTTGTACCCGCCACTACTACCAAAGACTTAAGGAGTTGACTGCTGCACATTGTACGGATGTTGCTGCAAGTTACCAGTAACTAGTAGCACTAGTGCCTCGACACTTGTGCTTGCATCCAGCCAAGAATCCCATGCAACGGTAAAGGTACTGCTTGCCACACGCTCCAGAAATCGCAGGGACCACGGGGAATTCCGTATCAGGAACACACCCGTGTTGATGCCGCCAGGATCTTCGGCGACAAGGAAATGAGCGATGTCGCTGCCAGGACCTGAACCCTGAGCATATGTGTTGATCAGATCGGAAACCGATGTTGCGAAGTCAGTGAAGAAAGCGTCGCAATCGATGAAAAAGATCCAGTCTGGGGGTGGGTCTTCCGGCCGATTGGCGTTGAAAGCCCAATGCGCTCTCTGCCCCGTCATCCTTTGATACACGACGTACATCTTGCTGTAATGCGCCTCCCGATCTGGCAGTGCATTTTCTGTGTGCACCACGTACCGGTACCCATGTCTCTGCGCATATGCCTGGTGGTTTGGCACGGACAGGTCGGGCAACGGCGATTCCAGTGTCGTCTTGGACGTCGGATCAGGCTTGTACGAGCCTCGGTACCACAAGGGCCTTAACAATTATAAGAAACAACTATGTAGTACCATTGATTACTGATTAAGTAGGGGCTATAGAAAGGAATGAAAGTATGAATTATTGAGGCTTCTGTGCTATGACGACGGAACTTGCTGACTTCTGGAGGGAAACCGGCCTTCGTGATTCTACAGTCGCCTGCAGCTTATGGCCCATAATTAAAACGGGCCTTAGTAATTAGAATAGGGTTTTGGGACACATTGCAGTATGATTACGCTAGAGCACCAGGGAACCCCCCAAAATAGTAGTGGTCATTATTTAGGCCTCTATTTTAGACTTGTCGCTGCTTGGCTGCCTGGCCGTGTGCCCTGGTAGACACGAAGTGGCCCAGGCTAGCTTAATCCGGCGCTTTCTGGCCGTCATCAATTTTATAGGCTCTTAAGCAATACTTCGGCACCTCTGAAAGTCGGATTGGACCGTAACGTCACTACAAACGATACTTTTGAAAACACCCTAAACCCTAAATCCGCAAAAGCTACAAACCCAACCCTTACAGTACACGGCCCTATATACACCCCTTTCGTTGCCGTGGAGCAAATCGAGTGGATTTCAACCCGGCCGAAAGCAGCACCCCGCAACCAGGGTTTGGGCTGCACGCGAAGCGCATCGTGCAGCTGCCCGAGCATGATCCTTGGCTTGAGGGCTTAGAGCTTCAAGGCTTGTCCGGGTCGTTTAGGGTTCAGGGTCGGCTTGAAAAGGAAGGCCGCGCTAAGACATGAAATGGTGAGCATGGCGCTGTGGCGACGGAAGATGATTCAATTGTGAAAATGCCCGAGCTTTGCCGCACACCCCCGGTGTCATGTAACTGGTCATTGCCAAACATGGCATGCCGGGGGATGTCTTCCGGCAGTCCACCAACCCATCGCTCTCACGACCACTGCTTTAAAGTTGAGCGTGCAAGAATCAAGAACCTCTGCTCCGTCACCACTCTGTTGTCTGCGATTTGCTCTCGGTGCCTCGCTTTCTGCTCCCTCGACTTCCCAAGACTGTTTGGCACCTGCTACATCGGGTGCCGGGAGTCGGGTTTCAGACAGGAGATTTGACGCTCGCGCCGGAAGGACTGCCCTAAACCCCGCCCCAACCCCCCAACATCCCTGAACCGTTGTAGCCGTGGTCTGACATGGTGGGAACTCACTCCGGGTCCTGCTATGAGAGACAGAGCACGACAAAACACAAGTCTGCAGCTCTTTTTGTTCGTTCCAGGGGGTGCTTGCGCCCGACAATGGTAGCTCCGGGATCTCCGTGCCCTGTCCTCAACTCTCCTTCAGAACAACCACCTTTGTTAGGGCCTCCTGCTTGCTGTGCTGGAACAGTCGGCTCATGATCACATCTTGGTTGGATGAGGGGCTCCCGGAAAGGGCTGCACACTGACCATCTTTGGCTTCGGCCACCAACATGCCACCGCGCTTTCCACAAAGCGTGGAATGCCGGGCGCAGAGTGCGGCGTGGCGGGTGTCGAATGGCCGAAGCCGTAGATATTCGCAGTGGGACAAGGCCTTGTAGTTCTGCACCTCTTCACTTGACGACTCGTCCGGCTTGTACAGATCGTCAGGATTACTGTCGAAGAAGCCGTCCAAATACTTGGACACGTTGTAACCCATAGCATTCCTGAGCGATTTCAAGCCGTAGCTGTTTGCACCAAAATGGTTCGCGAAGGGCTGGTCTTGCAAGAATTTGCCGCCCTCGGCTATCTCGAAGCCAACGCGGGCGCAGTTCGTCAAGGCTTCGGTGATGCCAACGCCCTTGGCCGCCGCGAGCAGTGGAAGCACCGCTACGGCGAAAGGGAGCACAACCGCACCGGTCACGGCTCCTGAGACGAGGCCCGCCATAAGGCTGACAAAGCCCGGGCCGATTTTCTCGGCCGTCGCTGAGCCAGCAACGATACCGCCGGCAGCTCCGCAGGCCCCTGCAGCAAACAAGCCGGCGAACACACCGGCAACGAGACCACCGGTGGCATCTGCAGGGGCAATGAGGGCCATCTTGAGTTTGTCCTTGTAGTCTTTTGCGCGCGACACGGCGATGGTCCTCAGCCGATCTGCTACCAGCTCTTCCGGCGACGGCTCGCACAGCACGCAAAGGTTGAAGCATTGGTAGTGGTTTTGGTTTGCAAGTGCCTGATCGGAAAGCATCCAAAGGTCTCGGACCAGCTTCGTCAACTCCGGAAGAGGAACCTCAGTCTGCGAAAGCATCTCAGACACATTTTTCTTGACGTCTTCCAAGACGTGCTCATAATTTTTGTAGTCAACCCAGCTCTTCTGGAATTCGAGAGCTCGTGGGTAGTCGTTGATGCCTTCGACTTCCGCCGTGTCGGAGATCTCGAGCAAGTCGCCTGCAACAGACTTCGAAGACCGGTGGCCAACCGCCCCCTGGCACAGGAGCGACGCCAAGCAGGCCCCCAGAACGCACCGAGGAAGCACTGGCATGGTGCAGGGCTATGAGTAGGAATCCTGTACAGGGAATGGTCAAACGATGGACAGGCTGCTGCCACGAGGACTTGAGCGGCAAAGGCTGGAGTCTGTAAATCCAATGGTTTCATGCATATCAGCAACATCAGCTCCATACCAAGCGGCTGGTATTGGATGTGCAAGCGCGGCAGAAATTTCTTCGGAGGGGCATTCGGCATAGCCTCCAGCGACGCATCGGTCGGCGTTCCAAACGCGTCCTGCATCTATGGCCGAACACGAGAAACGGTGACGCTGCTTCCCACGCCCAGGCACAAGCATCACGACAAACTCGTATTGATGTCACGGCTGGGTTTCCGATTTCCGCACTCCTCATAAGATGGAAAGGGGGAACCCTCATCTCCCAACCTTGATTTCATGGTAGAGGGACGCAAACTCCTTCAACGCTTGGAACTTGAACGCGTTTCCTGAGTTCCATCATTGAGAAAATCCGAAGTCAATCTACAGCAAGAGCCATTTCAACTATAGACTCAGCTTTGCTGCTTGCGACTTCTCGATACATGTAGTTTACAAGCTGTGCATCGGACAAACGCCTAACCAGCAAGCAGCCAAAGCTATCAATGATCCCTAACCTCCCAGGTACCTACTATATAGGGCCCTAGGGGCTCCAGTACCCTATATAGTAGGTACCTGGGGGGTTCGAGGATTTTAGCGGCAACCCACCCCACCACTGCTAGCTGGAGCAGGGATTCTGCAGCGAACCTTCGCACACAGAAACAGGCAAATCAGTCTACACTCCGATCAGCCCAAGTCTCCCAACTGGATAAGGATGCGTGCACGACGAGGGTGATCCAAGGACAGAGACCATTCGGCTGTACCTGGATGTATGAAGTATTGTCGGGAGGATAACAGCACTGTCAGCAAGCAATCCTGTGCTTGGCATGTCCCACGTATCGCCATCCGGGAGGCTCTGCAGATGTTGGGCAGCTAAAGCGGGACATCGGAATGCAGCATCCAAGTGAGTGTCGAACCTTCAGATGGCATAAGCACAAGGTTCAAACAAGTATCTCTGAATCTCCTTCTCTCTGCATCATTTTCCTTGCAACTATCGACACTACCACCTGCATTTATCCCTATACTTGTTGTATCTTATCGCGCTAAACATGGATCTTGAGTAGACTTAATAATGTTCTCCTGCCCGAGCCTTAGGCCCCCCCCCAGCTCCCCATGTTTCTTCGGGCGTTTTCATATATCAAGTCCCTTCTGTCCGGAAGCAGCACATCGTAGATATTGATGCTACCGCACTTCGTTTGGTTGCTCTCCTGGCTCCGACTACTGTCCTTTATGCTGCTACTGCGGATAATCTTATAATCATTAAGAAAACTAAAAAATACTAACAACAGTAATCATAATACTACTAGAGTTTTTAAGATCTCCGGTTCCGGAAGATCCAAGATTCCAGAAATGCAATTGAAATTCCGCAGAAGAAGCAAAACAAATGCGATGAAAAAAGCGACCCCACAAGGCTGTGTAAAAAAGAAAGCCAAAACAACGTACACAAAAAAGCAACAACAAAGCAACAACAATGTAACGGAAAATGCGGAAAATATGCAACCCACGCGGAGAATCACCCAAACATATTGTAAAATGCAAGATAAATGCAAATCACAAAGTTGGTTGCTTTTATCTTGCTTTTTATGTGTGTTTTTGCTC
>CAJNDV010001714.1:10962-24288 GCA_905221635.1 Symbiodinium sp. CCMP2456
GCTTTGTTTCTGCTTTTCGCTATTCTGGGCTCTTCCGGAACCCGGAGATCTTACTACTAAATCTTGTCTGAAGACTCGAAGGAAGGCTTCGCGAACCTCTAGCCAGAATCTCGCCCCACAACGCTCTTGAGACAGGGAGCAGCTGAAGGAGCGACGTCAGCCAGTGACCCAACCTGGCTGGCCGACGGTGCCTATGATTGTAATGTAGGGGCCTAAACAACCATGTAAATAATTACCTATACTGTTTTGGGGGGTTCCTTATTATAACCATAGTATAATGAGCCCCAAAACCCTATTCTAATTATTCAGGCCCCGATATAAAATACCAGGTTCAGGTCTCAGTTGTGCAGCTATGTCTTCTCTGCTTCCTGTCGTTGCGATGGTCTCTGACTGTTGCTTTGCTGTTGATCCCGGTCTCGTCTGCGTTGTGGACTTTTTCCTGAAAAACTTTCAGCGACACCCCACGAAAATCTGAACCCTGCATTGCTGGCATCGCACCAACCAACAGTGCCTTAGGATTTCTGCAGGGTCCAGAGCTCACGCAACCACTCTTAGAGACCCAAGCCCTGAACAGGCAAGCCAATGAGAGTAAGCACATGCATAACATAACAGCGATAACATGGTATTCCTGGCAATATATACTTTCTTGATTGTATAGTTGGTAATGAAGGAAATCTTAGTAAGACGAAGCGAAACAGTCAGAGTTTCGCCCTTCTTGGACTCCTGGGCAGGCTGTGCGGCCGTCCGAGCCGAGAAATCTTACATCGCTTGAGCCCTACCAAGGTCCGAATTAGTTCTACCCTCGTTCAAGCATAAAAACCTGCACATCCAAAACAAGAAACCAACAAACACCAAGCCTCTGACCGATACAGTACACCAGCCAAGGGCGGCCCAAGCCCGCTGCCGTGAAGGGGGGGCGTGAGCGTCCGGTGCGGCCACGGCGCAAAAAGAAAAGACACCAGCTGGGAAGGTAATGTCTTTTTGGTTATCTGGCCGTGGGGCCTTTTTCGACCTGTGGATACTCGGCTGTGGTATTACATGGGGTTTAAAACGGCCCGGCGGGTGAACAAAACAAAACACAACTTCCGGTAGCCAAACAACCAATCACGGCTGGTGCACTGCAGCGGCTCTCAAAAAGCCCGGCGGCCAGACAACTACAACAAACACCAATACATTACATATGTGATCTAGGAGACATATTAGTTAGCACCTGCTCCTGCGATCTGCTGATGCTAGCCCCTCGAGTACGACATAACAGGCCCCAAAACCGCAAACGACTGGTTCGGAAGAATTAGCAAGATTATCCCCTTAACTACAGTCGCTATGAATAGAAGGAAACCCCTTTAAGTCCAATTAGGCCACCGGACGCTGCGGCGCGGCTTTCTAGGCCGAAGCTACCAGCCAGATGAGCCCGAGCCTCCATCCAAAGAGTTTGGGTTTAGAGTTTCGGGTTTCGGGGACGCTTAAGCGGGTGTGATCTCTAGCTCTGATCTGCTGCAGAGTTGCATGGGTGTCAGGGTGCCTGCGAACCTAGTTATAATGAAGCCCTTTTGCAGGACAGTTGTCTCTTTCCATGCTGCACTCGTGACAGCATGAAGCCACGGGATGCGAGCGACTGAGTGCACGACTGCCCTAAACCTCTGCGTGCGCTTAGCGATGCGTCATGCTGATTATCTGCAGCCTATATGGCTCGTCCGCAAACACTATAGTACATCCTGATTGGCCTAGCTCCAGCTTATTCCAGATTCAGATTCAACATTGTGGCAGTTGGATGACAGTCTCGAATTCCGCCCTCGATCTGCCTCCAAAGATGCGAGAGTTGGATCTCGCCACGCCGCCAGAGTTCCCGGATCTTTTGTGGCGACGAGGCATTCCTGTGGCACTCAAGACGCCTTCCAGCCAACCCCCTAGCAAAGCGGGTACACGTACCAGCCAGACTAAGCAAGCAAAATCTTGCACAAGTCATGCTTGTGATGATGACAACCAGCAGTACTTGCCCGCTGTCCACATTGTTGCGAAAATGGCCGTCCTCTTCTAACAGCGGCACCACCACACCCTCGTACGGGGACTGCGCGGTGGCCAGCAGCAAAGCCCAGGCGGAACGCAGCAGCACCATGATAAGGGTCACGAGGTAGGGGTTACTACAAGGGGTACCTCAATGCTGGAACCGCTTTCTATGAATATCTATCCAAACATACCCCGGCCCTTCGCGTGCATGTGCTAGCTGCCTACTCCTCTCGCAAACAAAAAGAATTGTGCCATTAAGATGCATTAAGCAACAACTACTACACAGATACTATGCAGGGATACAATAGGAGTACGGTTACTGTTATTTACTATTACTAATTACATTTTGCCCTTGCTGCGCCCATCTACACCCCTAAGCTCTCGTAGTACCTACTACACCAGGGCGGTGTTTGGCATATTTGGCATGAAACAATCTGCTGATTCGAGCCGGTGTGCATGCTGCCTGTCGTGATCTTCTCAGACTACACTGAGCCCCACAAACAACACTCTACACTCTGAACCCCAAGTCCAGCCTCGAACCCATGTTTCGGCTCCGTTCAGTAAACCCCTGCAAGATGTCTAGCAAAAAACCAAACCCTTACAGACACCCTCTTAGCAACTAGTCCCTTACGCTAGCCATATCTGCTATAGTTGCCCTGTTGGGGGATTCTTATGAGAAGCCTTACGGTAACCCTTTCTGACCGAGGTCTCTCTGAAGTACCATTTTTTTTGAACCCAGGCTCTTTGCTATCAGCAAACCCTATAAACCCTAAACCCTTTTTGTGAACCTAAACCGTAAACCCTAAACCCTGAGCCGATATAACCCTTATTCTAATATCCGCCCACACGACTCCGCTCAGACGGCGGCCAGCAGCCCAGGCCAGCAGTCGAATCTAGGTTCCGAGTTCTACAACGATTTGAGGTCGTTTTTAGCAAAAAAACTTAAACCCAAAACCCTAAACCGATGTAGGGTTTAGGGTTAGGGCTACAGTTTTTGTGGTCTATATAAGAGTGCATGGCTTAGGTTCTATAGAATCTATTTTTTCTTTTTTTGGGGACGGGAGGCAGGCTCTTCTCCTTCTACCTGAGGGTTGGAAGTATTGACTCCGGAGTTTACGAGTTTAGTATTTAGGGCTTGAGTTTAAGGTCTCGGGGAGAGTCTTGGGAGGAAAGAGTTACTAGTCATACTAAGCTGACAAACAATGATACTAATAGTATGCAAAGGTTCATGGTTATAATGTCAATACTGATGTTCGTGCGAGTGTGGTTTATGTACTTGTACTACTAGAAATACAAATATCGAGAACAACATCAATAGCACATCAAAAGCTGAAATTTATACTAAAACTCTGAAACATGTAATCACAAGAAGTTAATGTTTCTAATGTTAACGCATGTATGCACTCATGTGTATGTATGTACGTTTGTACGTAAACACACACACACATACATGCATGCATACATGCATACATACATACAAACATGCAGGCATAATAACATACAATCAAACAAACAAACAAACAAACATACATACATACATACATACATACATACATACATAAGACATAAATGTAGTGTGTGCATATGTATGTATATATATATATATACACATATTCATATACATATGTAAATCGTATGAAACTGCGTCTTTAGGCATGCAGAGGCACGTCTATTTAACTAAACAGCCTGTCAAAAATAAACATACAAACACATGTAACCAAGTCAATACGAATACATACAAATATTTATGTGTTTTATGTAGATGTACAAACAGAGCCAAGTGCAGTGCCGGGTTGATGCGCATATGTTCCCTTCACTGCCTTGCTCGGGATGGTGGCTGGCTCAGTATGGAAGGCAACGTACCAGATATCCCGGCCGAAAGGAAACAAGGAAAGATCAGAAAGCTGCCCGCATGCTTCACGCCTCCCATGATGTTACGAAGGCAAAGTCTGAGGGCCAAGTGTCTGATGCATGGCCACGCATAACTCCCAAAGGCTCTTCGAAGGACATAATATAGGGGCCTTGACAGTTAGAACAGGGTTTTGGTGTATACAAATATACTAGTCTATATCTACAAGAAACAACTCCCCAAACTAGTATTGGTAAGTCTTTATCCAGCCCTTCGTGATGAGCAACCAGCTCAGGGCCAGGCTCAATGCGAAGCCTGGGAGCTTTCAAAGATTCGTGCTGAGTTCGCAGAGCCGTGTCGCTCCAGGGTTTTCGTCGGGGTGGGGGTTTCGGACAATAAGGGGCCCGTTTCAAAATTCAGAATAGAAGGTAGGATGGATCCTTGCCATGAGGATTCTCCAAATAAGCTTCTCCTACTTCAAGAAACCGCACATGGTACGCAGAGTCTGCGTAGGAGGACGCAGAGGAGATTGCGATGTCAGCGCAAGCCGACCAAATTACTCCCGGAGCAGCAACTACTGGAGATACCGACAAGAATCCGTTGCCGCCCTGACGGGCCATGGTCATCTTCAGAACGACACCAAGCACAAAAGAGCACCGTTGCCCGAAGTCCTTAGCACCTCGCACGCAACTGTGCTGTCTGCCGTCTGGGTCGACCTTGGTCGCTGCCACCTGAGTAAATAGAAGGCAAGAGAGAGAGAGAGAGAGAGAGAGAGAGAGAGCGAGCGAGCGAGAGAAAACAAAACACAATAGCATACAAACACGCACAAACAGACAGATAATGACGGAGTGCTTGTGTGCCTGCGTGTCTGTGCCGCGTCTCTGTGCCCCGTGGCTGCGTCTGTGTGCGTGGAGATCTTTGTGCGCATGTGGCAGCCTTGCACGTGTTGACCATCAACAAATGCACATGTTCGTGTGTATATACGAGATAGGTACGACCAGAATAAAAAATCAAGCTAAGCAGGCTTGCTTATACATGTAAACACATAATGACATAATATGAATGTAGTCTGTATGCAGGTGCCAGTCAAAACTCATGTGCAAAAAAGCAACTTGTGATGAAGATCTAGCTGACGGAAATAAGCACTGTTCTGTGACTATGTCTGGCGGGAACATGTGGCTTTAGATATATGTGGCTATGCAAACCCGTGCATGGAAGCAAACTTCAGCAGGTGATCATCTGAATGCTGCCTGTGCACGCAGGTTTGCATGCCCTCCCTACCCCTCCGATTCCTTCGGGTTGCCCGCTACTTGTTTGGACGACCTCGTGAACCAACCCTTGGGGATTTTGTAAGGTCATATATAATGGTGATATGATATGGGAGCGTCGGAAGCTACTGCAACCTATGCAGTACTGCGGTTCTTGACGCGAACATCCGTGACTCCGTGACTCTTATAACAACCACGAGATCAAAACTTATATTGGTCACAAAGCAACTCGCACATGATCCATCTCCCCTCAATCAGGCTGGGCTGTGTCAGATGCGCACGCTCTCCCGCATAATGGGGGATATTTGGGAACTGCAACAGACGGGCATGGTGCCGGTCAAGATTTTCACCTCAATCTGCTGCGGGTCGGCCGGCGGCCTTCAGATCGCATTTGGAGACACGGGCCTCGCAAGAGTGAGAGCTGCGATTTAGGGTTTATAGGGTCCCTAAGTCCTAAACCGTCCGACAGTGGCTTTCGGCGTTCAGCGACGTGAAGCAGCAGCGGCAGTTGAGTAGCACAGTAGCACCGCAATCGGCATCTTGCAACTGTGCTTTCGGAAATTGGAGTTTTGAAAAATAGGGGACCTTACCATAGGATCCCAAATAATATATATATATATATATATATACATATATATATATATATATTAGGATACGGACTTTTGAATATGGTACCATCACAGGATTCTGTAAGGCCCAGACCTTTTTTTGCTAAAACCCTTTTAAGCCCCAAGCCCTAAAACCCAAACCGATGCCCCTGAGAGCCTCAGACCAGAAAAAACCAAGAGCCACACGCGACTTCTTCCGCCTCTGCCTCCGGGTGCGCGACCTGCAACGGTAACAAAGGGGCCTTACTATTAATCATTGTAATAAGAAGGAACATTTTAACTCTGTTTGCGGCGATACGGTTTCTGAGTCTACTAGCAGACATAACCGCGCCTCGCCCTAAACATCATTTCTGACTCTTGCTGCAGTCGCAGCAAGCTTCACTCCCCCCCTGAGAAGCCTGGATGACGAGCCCACGCTCTGCTCCCCCTTTCGAGACGGTCACCTCGGCTTCTGAGGAAAGGTTTGCGGACCTTTTGATGCGCTGGGATTGCGGATCATTGCGGCAGACCCTTCGTGAAAAGTGTTGTGCTTTCCGCGTTTATGAATACCAGCCGCATTCCAGCCGCTGCAAAGACCCTACCATGATGATTCAAGCTCCGTTCTAACAACTCCGGACAAAGTACCGACAAGCATGCACTGGAAGATTCCAGCTTGCCAAGCCCTGACACTTGCCCATGGAGAAGCCTCTTCCGACTGAGACAGGGGCTGTCGAATCACCACCCTTGGCTTTGAGGGCTGCCTTTGCCTCAGGGCATTTCTCTTTTCCGGGGCTCTTTCTTTGCAGCGTCGCTTCTACCTTAGATCGGAAGTTTCATTTTTTTGCGACTGAGATCCAAGTCTATCGGAATTTTCTTCAACGCAAAACCCATAACACTAAAACTTCAAAGCCTAGCACCCCAAAACCTCGCATGGGGCTTACCCGGATCGCAAGGTCCCAGGAGCCCCTTCGGCTCTCTCTGGCTAGCATAGGGGCCACAATAATGAAGCCTTAAGTAGAACCCCAGGGCTCCAAGTATACAAACAGCACCTACTTTGGGGTCTAAAGTCTATAGTAGAATTATGTGAAGGAGACCCCATGACTAATTACGCTCGTGCTCGGGCCACCTTCACGGCATCATACGCAATGCCCAACTCTGTCCTTTTCATACCCATCGTAGCAGGCTGCATGCACTTAAGTTTCCCACTTGGCATTCAGCGGCCTCAGGCTACGCCTGGGCCTTTGATGCTCGGATCCCCGAAATCCGAACGACTGGGTTTCCCATAGCCCAAATCCAAGTACCCAAAGATGTTCTCTGCCAAGGGGAGTTTCTTAATGTCTCAATGGGAACAGTCGACGAGCCCCTAGCATCAGCAGGATAGAACACGTGAACAAACAGGCAAATCAAGCATGAGACAAGAACCGAAGTTCAACAGCGAAGTTTATTTATTTAGTATTCGTCTAATGGAACGCCCATCCTTACTGCGGGCCCTTATTTATCTCGTTCGCCAGGTAGGCCGGCCTGGTGTGCGGAGTCATGTGCACTAACTACAGTATCCACTATCCTTACCATCTCGTGTTAACTGCGAGCCCTATCTCGTCCCCCAAGCCACGTAAGCAAAACCCGTATTGCCATGTCCGCGTGTAATCTTAACACGAAATGACTGCGGTCGCTCAGGAATAAGCTAGCATGTTCCGCTTATCCAACCAGTGTGGCTGAGGCCCCGACGGACGCCTTGGCCACTCCTGCTCGAGCACACTAGCAACCAAGTTACCCAGATTTCGCCCCTACCTCAGTGCGCACTGCCGTTCTGCACACAACTGTAAGGTACCCAAAAAGGCTATAGGCCCTCAACTAGTTCCTTTTGGGGGTTCATATTTAGAATCCTATAAGGTAATCCCAACAAGGAACTACTATGGGGCCTATGGGTATCTTGAGCCAGAACCCAACAGGCCCTGTCGATCCATCCTCTTGCCCCATACACGCTGCGTCAGCCTTACATACAAAGCTCCTTTTTTTCAACTGGGCTTGGGGACGAGCAAGATCCTTGCATTACTAAGCCCCAAACCCGAAGCCCTACCCCCCCAAAGCCTGACACGCCCCCTGTCCTTTCTTGCCGCCTTTGCCCGATCCAGGCTCAGGCTCGGAAACCTCTCAGGAAACTAATATGGAAGCCTAGATAATTACCTAATTATAATATTCCCTAGGGGTCCTTATTATATGTAGAGTACAAGCGGCCCCAAAGCCCTATTTTAGTCAGCAAGCAAGGCTTCCACATTCATAGCTTTTTTGGCCTCCTACTTCGCGAGGACGAGGCCGATGTCGGGTTTCGGGTTCAGTGGCTGTAGGACACTGAACCCTAAAGCCAACAGCGGCCCCAGAGTGCATTAGTTCTACGATTGTCGACTTTGCCGGGTTTAGGCTTTAAGACCTTCGGTTTGGGGGTTTCGGCGCTCACACTCGGACACCCCAGGCGAGGCATGTGGTTCGGAGTCTGCTGAAGAGTGAAACCACTTACGAGCGAGAGAGAGAGAGAGCGAGAGATGAGTCTCTGCAACAAGTGCCACTTAAGACACAACTTGCTAAGAAGACTTCCCACGACTTTCCCCAGATCCTGCTGCGAAGGCATAACCGAGTTGAGGGTCTTGGTCACTACTCTCAGAGATCATGCCATCAAGATCGCGGGCAAAAGACCCATCTTACATTAACAAACAATGAAGACATGCCGGGGGTCGGGTGTGATCCAAGGTCTTTTCATGATCTGAGAAATGGTCACGATTTCCAGATGAAACCAGCCACCCTAGTTAAGACACCTGTCTCGCATGCATACAAACGAGGTAAGGGGTTTGGGGTTTAAGGGTTTAGAGGTCTTTCATTGCCTCCCTCCTAGCTGTTTTTTGGGCCAGGGTTTAGAGTTTAATGATTTGGGGATTTAGCGCTGTGGATTTTATAGGGTTTATTGGTTTACGCTCTCAAAATTCGGACTCACCAGGTTTAATGGTTTAGGGAATGAGTTGCCCGGGGTTCAGGTTTGGGGTTAAGGGTGTTTCGGCTTATTTAACATCTGGCAGAGCCTTCCGGAGTGTGGTGGCCTCCGCGCCGGCCAGAGCGGCCAACCGCGAGCGGATCACCAGCGTCACGCCATCCCGGACCTCCTTTCAACGGGTTATGACAACCGTTGTAGTGACGCTTATAATAAAAAACAGTTCGGGTTGAGGCTGTAAGAGTTCAGGTCTCAGGACGTAAGGTCTAATGAGGCTTTTTCAGGGATCCCTGTGGGAAAACAGGGACCCTGACATAAAACCCACACGGCAGGATGCTGAATGCAAGGACTCTTTTTTTGCAGTTCTCAAACTCTGACTTGACGTGTCATGGGCGAACCTCTAAACTGCCGACTACAAAGGCCAAAACACCCACAGTCATGAGTTATGCACGGATGATGGCAGTCTCATGCTTACCGCTCATGGTCAGCCGAGGGCTTGGGATTCACAGGCGCTTTAATTCACCTTACATTACATGATGAATCGCCTACTTTCCCCTACCTGCGTCGCTTTAAGTACTAAAGCCCAGGCCGCACCTCAAACCTCCTTACAGCCGATTACAGCCTGTACCTTACGCCCGAAGCCTCATACTTCTAGAGCGCCTCTCAACCAAAAACTCCGAAGAACCACATAAAAAACCCTGCGCACTATCACGCCGTCAATCTTTTCTTGCTAGTTAAGCGCTCCTTGGAACCTAAATCCAACACACCTAACCCTAAACCCTAAACCCTAAAACCCAAGAAACCTAAAACCCTCAAGCCTCTCGCAGGCCTTAAAGTCTGCCAGGGGCTTGTCGACCCTCTGCAGGCCAGGAGAGAGTCGCGAGTCGCGCCACTTTAAGGTCTCACCTGGGGTTTGGGGGCTTAGGGGTTTAGGGATTTAGGGGTTCAGGGTTTAGGGGTTTAGGGGTTTAGGGTTTAGGGGTTTAGGGGTTTAGGGGTTTAGGGTTTTAGGGCTTACGGTTTAGGGCTTAAGGGCTCCAGGCTTTGCAGCTTTGGGGTTTTGGTGCTGTTTTTTCCTGTCGCATGGCCAGGAAACGAAAATATTCGCTGTACCATACAACAATATGGGAAGGTCCCTAAATTAGGGTCCCTTTTTCGGTCCCCAATATAGTACGGCACCCTTATAAAAAGGACCCCCAAAAGGGACCCTAACTTTGAAGACTACCCATATCTCGAAGGAAGAGAGTCCAACCCCGAACCACTAAACCCCTAAGACCCTAAGTCGCAGAGCGCCTTGAACCGGATGCCCGGAGGTCTCGAGGCTCTCGAGCAAACCTCATCGAATCCTTTGACCATGGGCTCCTATGTAGTTCCTTTTTGGATAGTATATACTATAATTCCTTACCAAGAAACCATAACAGACCCAAAACGGAACTACATTGGAGCCCCTGGGTAAACCCAAGGTTTCGACTCTCGGGGTTTCGGAGCTCACACTCGGACAATCCAGGCGAGGCATGTGGGTTTAGGGTGTACGACCTCTTCGAAACGCATGGAGGGTGCAGTAAGTAATGGGGGCCTCACCCGGATCTCGTCTGTCCCAGACTCTGAACCCCAAACCCCTAAACCCCCAACCTCTGAACCCGTAGCTTCGATGCCCAGCTGCAACGCTTGCTCGTGAGCGGCGGACCTGTCAGTCCACAGAAAACTGAGGACAGGGTTTCAGGTTTGTGCATAATACACACACATAATTAATGAAACATAAATAAATAAATAAATGTATACATATATATATATATATATGTATACAATTTCTCGTAATATTGCGATTGTAAATGGAATCAACATGTTTGTTCGTTATTCATCGTTTGCTTGTTTTTGCATCCCACCCTGCTGGGACTAGTTTAGATTTAGAGTTATGACGTATGTTTGAGGCGTAGGGGTTCCGTTGTTCCAACTGCAACGGCTTTCCACTTTGCCGCTGGCCGACTATCGTGAAATCTACCCTCAACCTACGTGGGCTCAGATCTGCAATCGAAACTCAAAGACTTAATGCAGGGCCTTAATAATTAGAATAGGGTTTGGGGCCCATTATACCACAATTATAACAAGGATTCCTCAAAATAGTACAGTCTTGGTAATTATTTAGGCCCCTACATTAAGCTTTGGTCCTTGGACCTTTCTGCACGATAGCAACAAACCCCGGACACACTGCAGGCACATCCAACCAAAAGCGCTACAGGTTTACACCCGCAACCCAGTGTAAAGACATCCAGCCGCAAACCCTGAGCCTGTAAACCCAAAAACACACATCCACACTATCAAACCCCTTCTGACACCCTCAACAACACCCCAGAAAGTCACGAAACCACCAGAAGCGCTTAAATCCTAAACCCCAAACCCGTAGTAGAGCCTTCCAGATCCTAAAAAATACGGTTTAAGGTTTAGGGTTTAGGGTTCAGGGTTTAGGGTTTAGAATACCTTATAAACAAGAACACCACAAGCCACAAGCTCCGGAGGCACCCCCGAGCTTGTGGGGCTCAGGGTTCTTAGCAGACTCATCTCTTCCTGTCGACTGCAGAAGGGCTCGTAGCTTGTGGGAATGCAAAGCAGGAGTAGAAGGACATAGAGGGACATTACTACAGTGAGACATTTTCAGCAGTCATGATGGACACATACCGTCAAGATATTGATTAGTGCCGCAGCAAAGAGAATGGAAAGTAACAACTTGCACTACACATCCCAAGCAAAGACGATGAGATTCGTTACGTCGGGGGTTAGACGTATAGTTATATCGGGACTAACGTTAAGGGGATCTTACTATCAGCTCATCAGGCCCCTTTTACGATTTACGCTGAGCACCAAGTCGTGGGCCAGTGTTATGCGCTGCGACGATCTCGAGCGAGTCCTGAAAACGCATGCAGAAAGAAGTTTGGGGCTCGGTGGTAAAGCCTGTTTGTATTATATGCTGAGATAGGCTATAGGTGTTACACAGAATCTTCCGTGCGACTTCCTTTTATTGGAAGCTCGGATCACGTTGCTAAAGTCGGCAAGAGACGAAAGTTCGGTTGCCCAGTGGCACTCTGAACGTGGACAGATATCAGAAAGCAAGGTACTGAAGGTTTGCTCTCTGCACCAGATGTGGTGACATCCTTGTCCAGCAAAAGCTTAGAGCGAGGGATGGATACAGCTGGACTGGAAGACATCTCATCTGCCAGCTTTGTGATGGTTTAGGGTTTTGTGGGGGAGCTACTGCACTGAAGCAAAATACCAAGATTCTAGAGTCTGCTAGAGTTGATTGGCAAAGACATGCCGCTGTAGCAGTTGGTCGCAACGTGCTTGGCGAAAATCTTGTTTCCACTGCTGGTTGGCAACGACATCCCACCCTGACTCAAAGTGCAGCGGACCATAGCGGACCCTTGGGCTACCCTGATGATACTGGCCTTGGAGATCTCGTCTGTCGACTTGCCGCAGGCCACGGGCAAGATGTTTTCCTTCTCATCCTTCCGAACGCAGGATTTGGCGGCGTCTATGCTTGACTTCTGACTGGCTGAGAAGCCCAAGAGGGCAGTGCGCCGAGCTGCGGAAGCCCGCGGGCCTGAATTCAGTGGCTTCTTTCTCAGAAAGCCAGAGCCGGAACAGAGGACCCCAAAACACGGCATGCATGATCCCACCATGTCTGGAAATCTCCCGGGTTTACTTGAAGGCTTGCCTGAACCAATTCGGAGTGAGACGTGTGCCGAAGCACATCCCGGCGTAACAGATTCGATGCGCCCATTTGCTTGGAAGCCGCTTCGTCTTGCGTAAACTGTTCTAGCAGCATGTGCACTCCTGAGCATGGGGTCCTGAAAGCATACAGTAGGCCTAAAGAGTGGGATATTGATGGGCGCACCGTCATACATCTTCTCCTAGTAAGATTACTAAATGTTTCTGGACTTGAACATCGGAGCCCATGCGCCGAGTGAAAGACTAGATGCTGAAGGCGTCTGCTACATGCAGAGCCCGGTACGTTCCATCTACCGATGCCCGTGCAGCTGCTCCTTCGATACCGAAGAGGCATCGCAGCTGCAGGAGGAGGAGGATTATCAGCAGAAGGTAGAAGGGCATGAAGCTAATCAAGCCCTGCTGGAAGACGTTACGAGTAAATCCAGACACCATTCCGGTGCACAGGGAGCAGTAGCCAAACGTCACAATGGCACTGAGAGCGGCCAAGACGAATTGCAATGTCACTGACTGGACGGTGAAAGCCTGCTGTAGCATCCGAAGAAGAATAGGATACAAAATGGGAAGAACAAGAAAAAAGTTGGCAACCCAGGTTAGTGTCTCCGACAGGAGAGCTTTATCAATGGATTCCAACCCATAAAGGGATCTGCAATCGTCACCGCATTGGAGAGAGTCCACGGGGGAATACAAGACCATGGGCAGAGTAGCTACTAAGCACATGCGGTATGGCACATGGAGCTGACTGCCAACACTCTCCATCACTGCACGGCGAAGGGGACCACGAATGTAGCTGTTGAAAGCATCCAGCGCTTCCTGATCAGCCTGAATACTAGCCGCCACACTGTCCTGCAGGACCCGCGGTGGCTCGGAGTCAGTCTGGGACATAGCGGATGGGTTCGAGGTCGTCTGCAA
>CAJNDV010001714.1:24388-35116 GCA_905221635.1 Symbiodinium sp. CCMP2456
AGTTGACACCAAAGCCTCCGGAAGTATTCATCATTGGTATTGGTATTAGCGTGACTGCACCCTGCCCCGAAGGTGGGATAACAGCCGGTCAAGACAATCACTCTTCTCGCATGGCAAGACGATCACTCTTCTCGCAGGCTAGCCCTGACACGAGACTGGGCGGCCACAGCATCATGCCAGTCATGTGTGAGCCTTGCCTGACGACGCACAGCAACTTCAGCCCAACTGGCTGCTTCACGACAAGCACGCATGGTAGCATGAAAAACAGGTTTCGCAGGGGTCGTAGCAGCGACCGCCGCCTGATCAGCACGATCATTGAGAGCGCGAGCCTGTCGAGTGGACACCAGTGGCACTCGAGAGGTCCATTCTTCGTGTCGGCCATGCGCCGGGACCCAATGCACTGAAGAGCCAGCAGGCAAAAGCGCTCGAATCATGGCCCAGTAGGCCGCGAATTCGGTATGCTTGGTAGCAGCGAAGCCATCAACCAATGCAGAGTTGTCGGTCAAGACACACACCGGCGCGCCCAGCACGCGAGCGGCGTGAGCAAGCACTAGAAGCGCGTACCGCTCAGCTGCGGCAGACGAACGGTCCAAACCCGGAACGACCCCCGAAAAACCCGAAACCTCTGAAGTGGCAATGCCCCACCCGGCGTGCTGGAACCACACGAGGTCCCGCACAGCCGGTGCTTGCAAGGCGCTCCCGTCCGTGGCGACGAGGAAAGCATGGCCCACAATCGCGGCCTGAGATAAACCAAGTAACAGGTCTTCACTGACATCAGGCAGGTGCCAGGAAGGCGAAGACAGCCCAGACACCAGTGGCACGAGAAGGCGATGCTCTGCGGAGGAGCGGCGCTGACCGGTAAAAACATCATCAGGGCAGTCGAAAGTGACGTGAGTCCTTGTGGGCAGAGGGTCTCCGCAGGAGCACGCAGTAAAAGGCAATTCCATGCGTCGGAGGGTGCGGGCGTCATGCGCCGCTGCAAGAAGCACCCGACGCGTGGCCCCAGTGGTCGGCATCGAGACCGCGCGGTGGTGAAAAGCCAAGGCCACATGCTCATGAGCCGCCAGAGCCCCAGAGGTCTTGGCGTCATCGGCCCAAGCAAGCCGCGCCCAGGAGTCCTCAGCGACTCGTAGGGCGACAGTCGCGGAAAGGAAGCCAGGTTGAAACTGCCCAAACGGCGTGGCCCAGGTCCCGTCAGGAAGGATGGACCAAGCAAACACGGCAAGAGACGCCGACAAGGCGGGACAGGGGGCCGCGCCGGGCCCGGGAGGCTGGGACCCACCCATGCGACGCATTTCATGGCGAATAGCAGCAAATGCAAGCGCGAATTGCGGGTGCAAGCGGGGCCGTGCCCAGGCGGACCACAGGAGAAAGAGCGAGCGGCCTGTGACGATGCGGCCAACAGCGGCCTCAATGGACCGAGTCCAACCTTGCAAGGTGCGGGCAGGCACAGTGGACCAGGGCCCGAGCCAGGAGACCAGGCTCAAAACTAACGATTGCAGCAAAAGACGACGCATGTAAAGCACTTTAGCAGCCAAAGCGATGCGGCGGCATCTGGCCTGGATGACCTTTGTCAGGGTTGCGGCATCGACAGTGCCAGCACTAGTGGAAAGGCGGTAGGTTACCCCTAAAAGCTTAAAGGAGGAAACCATCGGGCCGCACAAGTCAGCCTCAACATTCAGCTGTCTGCGAGCAGCAGCGCGTGTGGCCCAGCAGGCAAGTTTGTCCGGATGGACACTCAAAGCAAGGGCTCGGTCGGTGGTTGCTGCCTGGCGGAGTGCAGTGAGCAAGTTCTCAGGAGCAGCACGGCCAGTGGCCCACAAAGCGCGGTCATCGAGAAAGATCGATTGACAAATGCTAGGCGAAGCGGCCCTAATGCTACGAACCCACAAAAGCATCAAGCTATTAAGCAACCCAACACTAGCGGGGCAGCCCTGGAGGATGCCACGACTAGGGGTGACCGGGGAAGCCGCGAAATGGCCCCGCACGGCCAACCAGCGGCGCTGATCGGTGTAAAAACAGCGAAGCAAAGAAACCAGCTTGGATGGGGCTCCAAGCCAAGCCCAAGCTTGCAGAGCAAGGTCCCACTGGACCGTGTCGAAGCACTTACGAATGTCCTGCTTAGCACCGACAAAGACTTGGTGACGGCTGCGTGCCTCGAGGAGCGAGGAGAACAAAGCATCATGAGTTTGAGCGATGCCCCTGCCAGGAATGCCACCAACGAGCTCAGGATCCGCCCAGCTAAGAAACCAGGAGCGGCAGGCACGCAGGAGGCACGTCATGCAGGCCCGGTAAGCAGCCGAAGCCACCGAAATAGGCCTGAGCCCTCCGTCATGTTTAGGAAGAAGGGCCACACGAATTTGCTTCCAAATGCTAGGGAGTGCTTCATGCTGGAGGCAGGCAGCCCAGAGTTGGGCCAGAGCTTCAGAGGCAGAAGGCCCCACAGCGACAAAAGCATCAGCGCCCCAGCCATCCAAGCCTGTAGACTTCTTGGCCGTGGCTTTAAATCGCGAGTGCAGGGCAGACCCGGGCACGGAAGGCAGCGGAAACTCAGCAGTGGGCCCAACCAAGTGACGCAAGCGCTCAAAGCCCTCCGGCGCAGGAAGCTGAGCAGGAGCCCAGAGGTCTGCCCAGGTGCTGCGAGCATGCTCAGCTTGAGCCTGCGGATGCAGAGGGGTGGTCCATTCATCCTGGTCGGGCCGATGAACAGGGTCAGCCGGCAAAGTGGCCCGGACCCATTGACACAACCTAGTAAAGTCCTCACCTGTTGTGGCTTGCCAGTGCTGCAAACGAGCCATTCGGTCCTGATCCGCTTGCTGGTCGGCCAACTCAAAAACCCGTTGCGCGGCAGCAGGGCTCCCCCAAGGCAAAGAGAGAAGCAACGGAAAGTGAGTAGCTAAGTCATGAACGTCACGGTGCACAGCTTGAAAAAGAGGCTGATTGCCGCAGTCCTTGGCAAACTCGCTCGCCCGTCTCCCCAAACGACGGAGGCGGCGTTCTAAAAAGGACTGGTACGTTGGAGCCTTACGGTGAGGCTCACACGAACAGGCCTGGGGTCCAGTGGCAGCTTCAGGAAGGCGTGACGGGACACGGTCACAAAGAAGCTGGGCGAAGCACCGAGACATCAGCGCCCAACCCGTGTCAACGTCACCGGCAGTAAGGGCAGCATCAAAGGCAGGCTTGTGAACAGCCCAGACGAGGTCCCACTGATCCTCAGAAACAGAGTTGGTGTGCAAACGAGGCTTGGGCGGCCAAGACAAACGGGCCGGTTGACCGTGCATAGGCACATCATAATACACAAGGTCATGGTCGGCGACCGCGCGCTCCTGAAAGCGAGCACGCACATGCAGCGCAGAGGAATGCAGCATATAGTCTATAACATTACCCGTCAG
The DNA here is from genome assembly GCA_905221635.1 of Symbiodinium sp. CCMP2456. Classification (NCBI taxonomy): domain Eukaryota; class Dinophyceae; order Suessiales; family Symbiodiniaceae; genus Symbiodinium; species Symbiodinium sp. CCMP2456. The sequence continues at coordinate 27,781 of CAJNDV010001714.1, forward strand.
GTCGCCAGTAGCATTGCGCCGCGTGCCCGGCAGCTGAGCGGTGTCGCCAGCAGCCTCGTCGGCATCAAACAAACGGCCAGAGGCAAGCGCGTAAGAGGTAGGCCAGTGCGACTTGGGTAAATTAAAATCACCCAAAATGCTAAAGGCTTCTCCTAGCGAAGCTGCCCACGGGAGCACCGTGTCCAACAGAGTGGCAGCAGCGAAGGCGTCACTTGCGTGGAGGTAGACCCCTATCAAAAGGAGAGGCCGTGCACGGGGACGGAAGATGCGGAGAGCCGCGACGCGGCCAGTAGCATTGGGCCAATCGGGCATAACGACGGCCTGGGCGGGCCAACGGGTCACAAAGGAAACACCGGCATGCGGCGCACCACGGGAGGTGCAGGATTGAGTCCCAGGGAAAAAGGTGCAACCTGCCTTAGAGACAGCTTGAAAAACAGCAGGCATGGAATCGGCAGAAAGGCAGGTTTCCTGCAGGCAGAGAGCATGGAGCTTGTGCGCTTGCATCAAAGAAAGAACCGCCCCCAGCTTGCCACCGAGGCTTCGGACATTGAGTGTCCCCAGGCGAAGAAGTGAAGGAGGCGACGTCATGAGCTCCCACGCGCAGCGGAGTGGAGCAGGGACAACAGCCTCCTGACGCGAGCATCCTGCTTAGGGTTAGGGCAGGGAAGGTGGGCCTGTAACACACGAATGGTGGCCTCACGCATGGCGCTCCAAGTGACGCGGCCAGGGCAACTGGTGCTCATGAGGCTGCGCTTCTGGGTAGTAACACGAAGGCAGACAGTGCAAAAGGAGCTGGGCCCATGACCATTAGAGACAGGAATGCCTGGCAGTGGCCAGTTGTAGCGAACCCGCTTATGCTGCAATGACGAGGCGGCATGCACAGCAGGCGGGGTAAGAAGACGGTAGGCCGTAGCCGCAAGCTCGCGCTGCTCAACGTCGGCATCGTCATCCTCAACAAGGGCCAAAAGCCTGCGCATGCGCTGATGGCGCTTTGGCCCGCCTACACCATTGGCATCACAGGGTTGGGAGGCGAGTCCATCAAAAGTGGGGTGAGTCCGAGTGCACTTGAGGCAAATCGCCGTGGGCGGCGGGACCAGACGGCGCTTGATCACTTTGCCGGAGCGCGTGTGTGTGCCTCGATCGGGCTGCGGAATGCGAATGATTTTGATCTCATGGGCCCCTTGGTACGCCTTGGCCTGTTGAACATGCCGGCTGACGAAGGCACACTTCTTGACATTGGCCGCACGCCTGCGAAGGTTACTGAAGTAAGTAGCATGGCGTGGGCCGTACTCACGCGGTTTGGGCTGCGGGGCTAAACGCAGCCACTTGCGCAGATGCGGATGCCAAAGCTCAACATGTTTGGCCTTGAGCTGTGGCCAATACTTAGATTGCACAGTCCATTTGCAGATGGGGCATTCCCAACCATCACGACGACGAACCTGACGTTGACGACGAGCGGGCTCCGGAGCAGCAGGCTCCTCAGCAGCAGTAGGTGACTCACAATCGAGCAAGTCATTCAAATTGGCGATGTCCCGGGTGAAGCCTGAGACCTGGCCTGTGACATCCGAGGCAACATCGTCAACGCAGCCAGCATGCACCGAAGCAGCAACTGAAGCCGCAGCTCGGCCCCGCGCAAACGATTGCGTAAGAGAGATCTGTGAGCCAGAAGGGGCCATGCACGGTGCCCGCGCCCGTGGTTGGGAGGGAGCCGAAAAAGCAGAAAAACCTGTCCTGCCCAGACCCCCCTTTTTGCGCCGAAAAGGGGGGTCTGGGGGGGGCCCCGGGGAGGCTGAGCTCCAGCGAGTGAGGCCTGAGAACGCTGATGCTCGTGTAAGGGCGGCCTCAGACACAGCAGTTTGGCAGGCACCATGGGGCTCACCAATTGAAGCATCGGCAGGGCGGGCAGGGACGCCCTCGAAGAAAGCAGAGATGCGTGTATGGCCACTGGCAAGGGAGGGATCGGACGGGCGAGCTCCCCCTTTGCACCCTGACCTGGCGGCATCGATGGCGGTTGCAGTCGCCTTGGCCGGCAACGAGCCCTCAACGAGCTCGTAATGCGCTGACGAATACCACAGCAAGATTGGGGACCCATGCTTCCCCGCACGATTGCAAACCTGCAGCGGCATGACATCAGAATACATGTAGATCGGCCTGTCAAGATGCCTGGCGGCAGCGTGGATTTCGAGGAGTGACGTGTAAGCGCCAGGCTTGGCAAGCTCGGCTAAGTACTGTTCCCAATCCGTCATTGGCACATCCTCCTTGGAAGGAGCCAGGCAGCTCCAGCAGCCTCTATAGTGCTCCGCGTGACGTCTCAAATGGGCCACAACGGCCGTCCTCAGAGCCAGCTTGTTTTGACCCGTGGGGCCCTCAAGACAGTAGAAAAGGCAATCGCCGTTGCCCGGGTTGGGCTTTCGCGTAAGCCCCTCAGGCAGCTGATGCATCTGCGGACTCGGTGCAGCAACCGCCTGCCTTTTTGCTGCAGCATGTTGGGGCGGCGGTCGTGAAGGGTCCTGTGCATCATCATCGGTATGCGATTGGCTCTGGGGGGGAGGGGCCGGAACCGGGGCCGTCTTAGTCTTATCAAACGAAGTCACAGTGGCCGCAAAGGCGCCTCGTCCAGCACGGACTGGTGTTGGCGCGCCTCGGCGAAGCGACTGAGTTTGAAGCACAACCTGTATGGAACCTTCGGTGTGTTCAATCACAGCAAGGTCAAGGTTTTCAACCCTAGCCCTATAGAAGAACTTCACTCCACCTTTGCAGGGGTACCTTGCTAGAAGGGTGAGATCCGAAAACTTAAACTGGCGCAGCTCATGTTCAAGTGTTTCCTGTGTCCAATCGCGTGGCACTGGCCAGACCTTAAAGGCGCGTAGCGGCACCACACGAGGGCGGCTGCTGGCCTCCTCGGGGGACAATCTTACACCAAGGCCTGAGTCACCCTTAGCAACCCCTCGGCCTTTGGACCGTGCGAAAACCCGCTCAAGATAGTCCTTAGCGGGCTCTTCAGTCAAGCGCTTGACCCACTCAACAGGGCTGCGTGCGGCTGGGTTCTACACGAACCACTTGTCACGGCCACTGAGGGCCAACCAAACATCAGCTTTGCGAGCGGCCACACGCACGAGGCCAGACAAGGTGGCTTTGGGGGAGGCTGGGTCACCTATCACCTTAAAACCCCACATGTCCTTAATCGAAAGCACCTCCGCGGGCGCATGTGCAGCGGCCCACGACCGGATGGTCGCCGCCGGCTTCGCCCTAAGACTGCCAAACTCGGGCTCGGTCACGAACCTGGCATCGGCAACAAATCGAAGCACAACCGTGTCCGTAGGTTTCTTGTCACCGGTGGCTTTGCGTACAACCTGCTTGATGGAAGGGCAATCCTTTCCTAAACGATGCAGCCGCACCTCTCTGGAGACCGTCGCCGTGCCAAGCAGACACTGCACAATGGTTTTACACGGCTCAGCACTTTCAATGGCCTGCTTGGCCCACTCCCAAGTGCCGAATGCAACAGCTGTAATAGCAACTTCTTTATGCACTGCGGCGGTCGTACATAGTTCTTCCAACTGCTCACATGTGAAAATAGGCACAACAGCTTTCAAGGCAGTGGTCCCTGAATCCAATTTGGCATACACCTGAGTCGGACTGAGGATCTCATCCGTCCAGTCCTGCTTGCGCAACTTTGGGCGAGCCTGTGGTTGTGGGGCATGTGCGCCCCTTCCTGATGGCTGTTCGGCTGCAAAGGGCTCGGCAGAGCCAGCACGTCCTTGGGGGGCTGGGGCGAGGTTAGGGGCAACGGGTTGAGTCCGATTAATCCCTTCACCTTGGCCTTTACCCTCCCGTCTGCGCTTTCTACGCACTTCTTGCCATTCCTCAGAAGAAGGCTTTTGTATGACAACCTGCCGGGCAGGTGGCGAGTCTACGGCAACATCCCCCTTGTTACCCGAAGTACCCCCCGACAAACCATTAATCAAACCTGAAAGCTGAGAAAGAGCATCACCGTTCCCTCCCAACAGATTCACCAGCTCCTGCAGTAAAGCCATGACGCGACCAACATCGAAGCTTTGCTCCTGTCTGCGCCTGTCTGTTGCGCGGCTCCCTCCCGGAGGGCCGGGGTTGGAAGCTTCTCCCACTCGCTGTCCAATGTATGGGTTGAAATTGTCCGGCCGAAAGGCGCTCAAATGAAGCATGAACCACTGCAGAATCTTCGCCACATCATGAGGGAAATGATGTCCCGCCGGTCCGGCGAGGACGGGTTCTGCTGACCGGCGGAAGTATTCATCATCCCAAAGCACCACCATGGAGGAGGACCGTGCAACGAAGACAGGGAGAGCTTGGATCTGACGCTGCTTGAAGTCGTGGTCTGTCTGGTGAATACATGCTCGGTCCATCCAGATCGACATAGGCTGCAAGCAATCCATGGCATGTTGGCCCAAAAAGAAGACAACCAGAAACACCGCGATCGGGAAAAAGACCAAGATGGGCAGCAAGAGGAGATTCCCTCCGAGGTTTGCCACGCCATGTGCGTAGGCGATCATGCCCGCGGTAGCCAGAACCCAGGTGGTCAGGCAGCACACGACAGCTGCTGTCAGATTCGAGTACAGGCACAATGCCAAGACCTTCCCCCAGCGGGCGGAACCCCAGCGATGGCTCACAAAAATGTCCACATGCTCGACGCAGGCAGACGACTCGAAGATGCACGATCCGGCTTGAAGCACCTCCTGCTTAGTCGGAATTTTGGCAGAGCGCAATCCACCTGCACCGAGAAGACCTGGCAAACCTTGCATGAAAATGGCTCCCCGTTGGGCGAGAATCCGCGGCACAGTGGTGGCACGGAACAGCCCTTCTGCGCACACCTCATCGAAAGATTCCTGTCGGCGGAGTCGATCCATGATATCAGGTTGCCGCAAACAAGCTGCGGCTGCAACGAAAGCGAGATGGCATCTTGGAGGTAAACATGAACATGAGACGTACAAGGTACGCTGCGGGATCCGAGATTTCCAGGTCTTTCAGATCTCTATAGACACTCTGGACTCTAGGCCTTGGCCCTTCAACAACAAGCCGAAGTTTGCAAAAACCTCCATACAAGCCGGCAATCATCTTTGCGGGGAGGCGGCTGCATTAACAACAGCTGACGAGAAACAACACCCAAAACCCTAAACCGCACATCTTATACGACTTCGCGAGATCATCCCGTGGTCGAGGCGTTTTCACGCGCATCTACAAGTCCACTTACATGTGCACTCTCTGGATAGTGGGTTACGAAGCAAAGCCTCTACTAAGCTTATTTCACAATGCTAGCACCGTGTGCACGAACATGCTGTAACAGTCGGTGTCATTTTGGTTTCTTTCGCTGTTTGACCAAGGACATCCCACCCTCACGCAAAGTGCAGCAGGACCTTTGGGCTACCCTGATGACGTTGGCCTTGGAGATCTCGTTCGTCGACTTGCCAGAGGCCACCGGCACGATGTTTTCCTTCTCATCCTGGCGAACGCAGGATTTGGAGATTTCCAATGCTTGACTTCTGGCTGAGAAGTTAAGAGTGAAGTGGACAAGGTGCGGAAGATAGAATGATGTGGGTGGTTGTCAAAAGTATGGTCCCTTTTTGGGGTCCTTACTATAATACGGCACCTACTATTTAGGGTGCCCCAAAAGGGATCCTAATTTTAACAACCACCCAATGTGGGTTTCTCAGAAACCCCTGAGCCGGAACAAAAGGACCCTAAACGACTGCACGCGCCATCCCAAGCCTCGGCCAACACGGTGCCTTTTCACCAGGCCTGGAAATCTCCCAGGTCTACTTGCCTCCGTTTTTGAAAAACCCTATACATCTACTTGCCTTTAGGCTTGCCAACATGAGGGTAGTTCTCAAACTTAGGGTCCCTTTTAGGTCCCCAATATTAGTTACGGCACCCTTTTGAAAAGGGACCCTACAAGGGACCCGAATTTAGAGAACTACCCATGAAGAAAGTCGGGGTGAGACGTGAGCCGAAGCCCAGCCGGGCCAAGGCTGGCATGCAGATTCCGGTTTAGGGTTTAGGGTTTAGGGTTTAGGGTTTAGGGTTTAGGATTTCGACTCACACACTCGCCCAAGGCAGGCATGGCTTAGGGTTTAGGATTTAGGGTTTAGAGATTCGATGCCATGTTTCGGCTCCTTGGGGTTCTCCTGCCTCCACTTCGGATTTAGGTTTCTTTTTTTGGGGGGTTATAGGGTTTAGAGTTTAGGGTTTTTTGGTTTAAGGTTTTTTCCCTCTTTAGGATTGAGTCAGAGACTTCTGCTAGAGTTAGAGTCTGTGCTTAGAATTCGCTCCGTCCATTCGGGTTCTCGCATTCTCGCGTGAACGGTGTGATGAGTCGCGGCCTCCTCAAGCTCAGAGCAAAGATCGTATCACTCACAGAGAGCAACCGCTCCCATACCCGGTCTCTAAGATGCTTACAACACAAACACAGGCGCACGTTCATGGCAATAGGGTCAGGAGCTGAAGCAGAACCTCGCGGAGAACTGGTGCTGAAGATTCGGCTGGGGGCTTCTAGCGCCCAGATGACTATAGGGTCACAACAACACGCTCTTAAGCACAGGGTCCCGAAAACGTAGCCCCAAACAGTGGGACTGTGCAGCAAAACCGTTACACATGTTCACCTAGTAGGGAAAATATCCGGACTCTTCGAAGCCCCAGCTCCGGGTGAAACACTCACTAGCTTCACTAGATGCTGAAGGCGTCTGCTGCATGCAGAGCCTGCAGCTGCTCCTCCTTCGGTACCGAAGAGGTATCGCAGCTGCAGGAGGAGGAGGATTATCAGCAGAAGGTAAACAGGCATGAAGCCAATCAAGCCCTGCTGGAACACGTTACGAGTAAGTCCATACATAATGCCGGTGCACAGGGAGCCATAGCTGAAGGTCGCGATGGCACTGAGAGCGGCAAAAACAAATTGCAACGTGCTTGATTGGAAGGTGAAGGCGCGCTTTAGCAGGCGAAGAAGAATAGGGTAGTAAGTGGGCAAAATCAGCCAACTGACTGCAAGCCCGTATAGCGTCTCCGACAGGAAAGCCTCTTCCATTATTGGAAGCCCATGGCGGGATCTGCAACCGTCGTCGCATAGGAAACTATCCACAGGCAAATAAAAGGTCATGGGCAGAGTAGCTACCAAGCACAAGCGGTAGGGCACATGGAGCTGACTTCCGACACTCTCCATCACTGCACGGCGAAGGGGACCACGAATGTAGCTGTTGAAAGCATCCAGCGCTTCCTGATCAGTCTGAATACTAGCCACACTGTCCTGCAGAACCCGCGGTGGCTCGGAGTCAGTCTGGGACATGGCGGATGGGTTCGAGGTCGTCTGCAA
>CAJNDV010001714.1:45097-55161 GCA_905221635.1 Symbiodinium sp. CCMP2456
TGCTACTGCTACTGCTACTACTGCAGCAACAACAACCGCAACATTCGGATCCCTGTTTTTACTTTTTGTGTCTCATAGGATGTTCATCCTTACTCACGGCCTGCCGCAAGGTGCGGGACTCATCCTTGAACATGGCCGGCCTGGGAGGTTGGGTGTTACAGGCATGAACTCCTGTCATAGTCGGCAAATTCAGATAGTAACATTAGTGCTAGTACTACTAGTACTACTAGTAATACTGGTACTACTACTACTACTACTACTACTACTAATATTATTACTACTACTACTACTACTACTACAACCACCAGCAACGAACGATTCGCTTGGACTTTCACATTCCAGTGCTTGCAACGCTCGCCACGGAAGCAACTTTCTGGCCCGAGTGATGTGCGTCTTAGAGGCTATTCAGTATGAAGAACATAATTCCGAACAAAGACTATGTGTTTGTATATGTGTATTATATATACATATTTGATTGTATGAGTTATGTGTGTATATATATATACACACCCACATATTGTTTTGTTTAAATAGTTGCTAATTCGAGTTTAACGGATTCTTTGTTCATATTGAGCATTTGCTTACGTGTGTATGTATTTATAGACTATACGGAGATTTACTGGCAAACATCATGTCGGTTTGTCGTAATTAGCTCGATCGCAAGCCTACTGCATGCCACTTGCAGGTCCTACATGCAGGTGCGGCGTACCAGTCAAAGTCTTATCTCTCCGATGCAAGAGCTGACTGAGACGCCAGCGCATGCTGCGAGCGACAGAGGTGCAGTGTTGATGCATCCAGCTGGAGAGCTTGAGCAATGCGCGCCTGCAACGTGCCGGGATTCCCAAACAAGCTGAGACCCTGGTAGGCCATCGGCAAAGAGTTGGATGCCATTGTCTCAAAATGAGGGTGAGAAAGCTGATGAGCACTGGCATCTAGAACGAAGCCACTTGTGTAAAACAGCGCCCTATTACTCAAGACACTCTGTTCAAGCCATGCATTGGGCAAACGTGCACAGCCATATCTCCGAGAGCCACTTCAAGTAAGCAACCAGGAATCGTCCAGCTAGAGTTTCAACCTCCTGTATTGCCTGAGCAACAGCATCCCCAAACACAGGTTGCGTGCTTAGCCCTTCTGCCAGTCGAACGAGTCAGCGAGCCTTCAGCTCGAAGATCGGGGCATCTTTGCTGATGGCTATAGGCGGGAATTCCTCCGCCAAAGGTTTCATGGCTTGGCTTGCAACGGCTTGTATGACCAGTACCCTGCTTCCGTCACGGCGAGATGACCCCCGTCACGACCAAAACCCCAAACCCAAACCCCTCAACCCCTAAAACCCTTTCTTGAACCCAGACTCTGCCAATCAGCTGGGAAGCAGCGCACCGCTTTCACCTTAATTCTAAACTCTAAACCCTACATCAAACCCTAAACCCCAAATTCTAAACCCTAAACTCTAAATCCTAAACCCTAAACCCAGAGGACTCTGCAGCTGGTCCTCGGTGAACTGCGGCCTGGCGGCCAAAAAGGTGCCAAGCTCCGGGTGCTCACATCTTTGGGCTCAGGCCTCGGGGTACTACGGGGGCATTATAAGATAGGAGAAGATGATAACGGAATGTGTAGCATAAAACAATAACAATATAATATAAGGTATAATAACCAATGACAATATTATATAAGGTATAATAAGTAGTGAGAAAATATAGTGTAAGTTTTTCCCCTCTCGCATGGCAGAGATCGAAGTTATAAGTTTCAGGGTACTTTAGGGGCACTTGTACAAGGGTATTCTGTCCAAGGATAACATGAGAGGGTTATTAGGATACAGCAAGGTACTGCGTTTGGGAGTCTCGCTACGGGGTAGTCTAAGCGAATTGATGGTCCTCGCGCACTCACCAATAAAGGAGCCGACGTCCGGCAAACCACGGGGGCACCGCTTTGGAGCACAGCTTGCGTGGATGGATGGCCAGAACAGATCCTTAACCCTGGGCCCAAAGTTTACATCCTAAACTCTAACTCCTAAAAACTGAGCCTCGTTGGATGGTTGAAATAAATCTTCGCAGTGTTGCACTTCTCCTCCACGAGCCTGGGCCACCGCAGGAGAAATGTCCAGAATTTTCAAAAACTCAATTTCTCTAAACGCCGACATATAACAATCCAGATCATGATCCTCGGTATGGGAGAGGGGTTTATGCCAAACAGAGGGTCTTCATGTGTTCCAGTTCTTCACGGGGCTCAGGAGTCTGCTCTGGCGATATGTTTGTAGGGTTTTAAGCAGGTATGTACGGGTAGGTAGGAAGGTATGTAGGCTGTTATGAGCATAATTACCATTACTCATATTACAACTGATATTGTGTTGCCGATGTGTTCTTCTTAGCTTGGGCGGTAACTTTTTATTGTGGCTTTCATAAGAACACTCCATTAGTATGAATATTGTGAACTACCACTTGTGTCAGTGGTACTGTAACCTTTGCCATGGCTATTGGACTAGTATTCCCACTCTTACCATTACAACCACGATTGCTGGCAGTGTCATCATGATTACTAGGAATACTGAAATTATGTTGTTCTCGATATTATCAACCTCATGTTGTTGCTATGGTGTTCTTATCCATGTGTCTGTGTTACTACAATGTTTGTTCTGATTTATGTATGTTGTTGTTGTTCTTATTCGCCGTCGTCGTCGTCGTCGTCGTCGCCGTCGTCGTCGTCGTCGTCGTCGTAGTAGTAGTAGTAGTAGTAGTGGTAGTAGTAGTAGTAGTAGTAGTGGTAGTACTAGTAATACTAATCAGAAATTTGCGGTGCTTTTAATCATGTTACGTTTGTTATCACTACTGTTACTGTCTTAGTTACTGCTCCGATTTTGTTTCTTCATTGCTAACAGACGGTTAGTCGTAAAAAGTGGTTTTACCATCATTCTCATTCTCAGTCGCAGTGCAGGTACTACTGTTCTTGTTTGCCTTGCCTCAATTGGGTTCTGCCGTGCATCAAGTTACAAGTTTCTATATGCGTGGATATCGATTAATCGTATACCTTAGGGAAAACCTGACGCACGCACGAACACACAAACAGACATTATCCATCGACGAATGTCTGCGTCCGTGCATACCTGCCTACCGCCTGCCTGCGTTCATATCTTCAGTCGCACACCCACACAAAAAGCACGTGCATTGAAATCACGTGGAACGAGCTCCGCTATTTATTTGCTTGCTCACCCGCGTTAAACACACTGATGTTACTGCACGCAGAAGACCAGGTAAACAAATGCAACCCAGCTTCTGCACAGCTTGCGAGGCTCCTGGCAGATGATCAGACATTAACGCAAAGACATGGGGTGGTGTCCGATTGACTAACACAGTCTCTGGTCAGTTGCTCGGTACATTGCCGGTGTAGCACAGAGGCCGGGCGGAGTTTGATGTGGCGATGTTTACTGGAAATTGTAATACAAATATCTTCCCGGCACAAAAGAAGAAAGAACCACTAATCGTTGAATGTGCTTGCATGGCCGTTGTGGACATGCAAACTCACTGGTCATCCTGATCCCTCCAGCTGCTCCACGCAGATAATGTCGCCGTACTCACAGCCGGACCTGAGCAAACACTGTGACTCGTTTGCTTGGGCCTAGGCCTCGCGCAAACAGTTTTTGTGACTTAGCAAACGGGTTTCTGCCGAAGGAGTCGGGAAATGCTCCTAAGAAATCGCTGGAGAATACTGCCGGCAGAGGGCTGTACATGGGTTCAGGGTGCAAGGCTTTGCTGAGTCAAAGCCTCGCCCGCGGAATACTGCACGCATCTGTTCCTGTGCATGAAGTGATGTCTGGACCATTGAATCGTCTAGCCCTGGCTTAACCCTATAGAACACGAGCCCTAAACCCTAAACCCTAAACCGGTTTAGGGTTTAGGGTTTCTACACGTCTACACTATCCGTAAGCACATACCTGAGCTTCCAGCCCTTGCAGAGTCAGGTCATCACCCTTCAGCTCTTTACCGGCCTTTGGGCGCCGGCTGCAAGGTCGAGCTATAGGGGTAAGGGGTAATGTCAATGTAGGGGCCTTAAGAATTAGAATAGGGTTTTGGGGGGCTCTTTATTACAATTATAGTATAATGGGCCGCAAAACCCTGTTCAAATTACTAAGGCCCCTATATTAAACATAAGGGATGGCCTCGTATAGCCTTTTCTGATGCTTTACGCAAGCCGGCGACGACCAAAAGGAGCCGGGGCCAGCAAAGACGTGAGCAGTCGTCAAGCGACCGCAGCTGTCGTGAAACTCGGAGCGCCAGGAAGCGATTCAATCTGCACCCCAAAGCTTCTCAACCTTTAGGTCGCGGTAAGAACACCAGGTAATCTGTAGTCACGCCGTCGTCGGATGGAACCCTTAAGCTTCAGATTGTGTGGTACCATAACGAACGCCTGAGAAGGTAAGCCCACCCCCGAGGTGGCGGCCTGCCTGCGTCCCAGACAGTGGAACCAAGGCCAGGTGGCTCGAGGCTGGGAGATTCCTGCTGACGAAAAGCAGGGGAGATCTGTGAGGCAGCGTGTGCGCTTGGCTAATGGCGACAATGTCAAGATGTGGCGCCGCCTTGCTACCAAGGATACAGCGGCGCCCCACCGAAGAAAAGATAGTCAAGGTATTCATGCCCCCGAAAACAGTCCAGAGCGTTGCGGCTGCTTCCCGCACTGTTCGCAGCAAGGGAGACCGGTCTCCACGGGACCTGTCGTGGTTCGTTGCTCAGGAGTTTCAGGTTTTCCTGACAAGACAAAAGTGCCAAGTTGTCAGCCAGCTTGCTTGGTGAAACTGCTGCTACTGTCCTTTACAAAGTTTTGCTCGATGGTCTGCGAGCTTTGGGTAGTCTTCACGTGCAGGCCTTGCACGGAACGGTGCGTCTGCGTTCTCCTTACGGCCCTACGGCTACAGGCTAGTTCAATCATCCACCTACATCCACCAGACACCATTCGCGCAACGGGCCTTGCCGGCTCTGTTGGGACTTCCAGAGCGAAGAGATCCTGCAGCTTCTCTTCATCAGTGCAAACGGGATTCGACATCGAAAAGAGCCCCCGAAGCCCTGAGAGACTGCAGGATCCCGAAAAGACGTCCCCCAGTATTTACACAAAACCCTGGACGGCCCTGAAGGCGATAAGCACCTGTTGTGTCAAATGGCGTGTTCCAACCCACCTGCTGCACCTCTTCTGGTTCAGGCTCATAGGTCTCCGTGCTGGTAGGGACCTCTGCAAAACATGAAGCAGGGTTATGCGGTTTTTGAATGTGAAGATTTCGACATGAACACTGCAAATAGTCAGCATCGTCTACTACTACCACAGAATGCTCGGACAAGCACCTGTGTTGGCTCTTTGGCCAAGTCGGCCTCGCCAGCAGCACATGTGGCCTGTGGACATTGGAGATTCATTGAAGCTGATTCTGCATCAGCACGCGAACACGACAGCCGAGCATCATGGCAGAGCAGGATAGTTGTAATCAGTACACAAAATACTAGCTACTACCGATCACTGTTGCCTCCATTGCTTCCGCTGCCTGTGCTGAAGCTGGCAGTAGCGGCGCCACTGCTTCTGCAGTGGCAGCACCGACTCTGGCTCCTCCTCCCTCTAACCACTGTTGCTGGATTATATCAAAATTAAATCTGATGCTACTGGTACTACGTGTACTGCAACAACAACCATTACTACCACTACTACCACCACTACCACTACTACCATTACTACCACTACTACTACCACCACCACCACCACCACGACGACGACGACTACTACGACTCCTGCTGCTGCCGCTGCTGCTGCGACGACGAAGACGGCGACTGCTGCGGCTGCACAGTTTCGTTCTTTTGCAAGCGGCGCCTCCTCAGCTGGAGGGAGCCTCAACGCCACCACGCTTCCTGACCCAAGGCTGGGCGCTCCGAGCTGCTTGTCCCAGAGTACCTGAGCTTTGCTCCTTCTTGTCTTGAATGTCGTGATGGAACGACAGCAAGGATGATCGGGCCGAGGCCGATGATGCTGGTGATGAGCATTGTCGTCAGCATCGTCACTATTGCTAGCGCCAGCACCAGTTGCCATTACCCTCGCCATCATCGCCACCAGCCACTGTAATCAGGTCCACAGACTTGAAGTTCTTCCACCACATGTAAAAGTTCCAAACTAATGAATGCAATCTCTTTATCTCGCTCCGTCTCTCTGTCTCTGTGACTCTGTTCGCGGGAAGGTGGGGTGGGAAAGCATGTACGAAGTCTCGTTCCAGGTACAGTAGACTAGACCATACTTACTGTATCTGCTCGCAGTGCTCCCTGTGGGGCGAAATGCCTCCTCAAAAGGATATCTTTGCTGTTGTGGGCTGGGTCTCGCCCGCGATTTCCGATATTATGTTCTGCTGTTATTCAGCTTTCCTTCGTCTGCCGAGCTGCGAGGAAAGTCACCGTGCGATCCTCCTGCCACTGCTCAAAGCCTGAGCAATCTCACGCTGCGAAGCCGCCGCCGGCAAGAAGCCACAAAACGTCACCGCAGCAGCTAAGCATCGAAACCTACAGCATGAAATTTCAAGCTAGCCCACCTTCAGCTCCTCCTGCCATCTCGAAGCACCCCCCCTTTGCCTCAAAGCTACCTTCCTGACAAGCAGCAGCCCGAGGTATCGGGCAGCTCCATAACCAGAGTCGCAGTGGAGTTGAAGCCTCCTCCCAAACAGTCGGGTTTAGGGTTTAGCTTCCTTTTTTGCATCAGGACTTGTGCAATCGCCTGAATATCCGAGCCCGCAGAAGTTCAGCTCTCANNCTCACGACTGCGCTTCCACACCGTGCTCAGTGTTCCTAAACCCTAAACCCTAAGTCTCCTCCCAGAGAGTCGCCAAGCGCTCTGCTGCCCTCGAGTGGACGTCCAGGCAAGCCCCGCCACGGGTCGTAGAGGCGGAGCCTGCGCCAAGGCAAGGGCACATAGAAATTTGAAAAGGGCTTAGGGTTCAGGATTTAGGGTTATAGGGTTCAGGGTTTAGGGTTCAGGGTTTAGGGTTCAGGGTTTAGGGGTTAGGGTTCAGGGCCATAGAAAATTAGATAAGGGTTTTGGGGCCTATGCCAGCGGAGAAAGATACCCCAAGGAAGAGTACTACGATTACCTATTAGAGATTATTTTTAGCCCCTTGGGCCTTTAGGCTTCTGCAGAATGCCATGGAGCCTCTGGTTCCTCGATTTTGTTTGGCTCATCTCACTCAGGAATTCCTGAGCCGAGGCGCCAGCAACTCGGATTCTTGGCGTGTTTTTGGTTTCGACTCTCGCACTCGCACGTTACGGCTTATGGGGTTTCGGTATGCGCTACAGTCTTGCGTACATGGAAAGCAGCATCCGCACAAACATGAACCTGTGTTGACGCAAAGCTCTGTCTGGACTGGAAGACTTTTTGCCCGGAGCCCTGCCCTCTGATACCCTAAAATACCCTAACCGCCCAGAGGGGCTCTGTACAACTCGGAGCAAACTATCCTTTAAGCCTGAAGTCCCCAGCTTCGCTGAGCCTGCCTTGCGGACTTGACCGCAGCCAAGTCCAGGTCACGGCACCAGGACATGTCTGAGGACGCTAAGGACTTCCTGAAGAGCGGCTGCAGGTCTTACAGGGACGTGTGCAGTAGCCGTAGGCCGTAGACATGGAGGCAAGGCTGCCGGTTATGGCAGTAGAAAATGTGAAACAGCGGTTAGAGCATATCGATCTCTCTGGGATTCTCTCTTAAACTGTGATCTTGGCCAGGCAAGGTTCCCGGCAGTTCTCGGTTGGTTGTTCGCGGGGGCAGATGTCGTGGGCTTCTTCGTCTGAGGGAAATGGGTTACTGTGTGTTATGGTCAAGATTCACCTACTACTACTACTACTACTACTACTACTACTCCTCCTCGATTCGCGTCTTCGATTTGGTTCTCAGCGCTGCTGCACTCGTGGCCGAAACCCTAACATGGACCCTTTTTTGAACCCAGACTCTGCCAATCAGCTGGGAAGCAACACGTCCAGACTATTGCATCTGGGAAGTGGCGCTGCCAAACTACAACCTAAATATGGACCCTAAACCGTAAACCCCCAAATCCCAAAACCCTGAAGCCTTAACTTAACCTTCAAATCCCAAAACTCTAGACCCTTAACTTAACCCCCCAATCCCAAAACTCTAGACCCATTTCCCCAAAGGCTCTAAGGACTCATATGTTAAGGCTTTTGGGCCCAAAGACCCTAAACCCCTAAACCCTAAACCCTACTAGACCCATTTCTTGCAGCCAAGGTACAAGACCTTTCTCTGCACGGCAGCTGCGGGTCTTTGGCTCGAGGTCTTCACAGTCACAGACATTTCCGGCCTCGGGCGTCGGGCTCTGGGGCTTATAGGGACTAGGGTTGTTTTTTGGGTTTGGGGTTTAGGGTTTAGGGTTTGGATTAGGGTTTTTGGTGCTAAGGGTTATGGGGTTTCTGGGGGTTGGGGTTGCAGAATGATTCGCGGAGTTTGGGGTTGGTGGCTTGTACATCGGGTTGTGTGCCTAGCTAGGACGAGCCCGCACTGCGGGGTGCTTATGGGCCCACAGGGTTTCGCTCACTGCTCGGACCATCCAGGCGAGGCGTATGTGTGTAGGTCGATGATGTAAAGACAAACAACAAAGACTGGTAAAAAACACCCTCGACCTTAGGTCAGCCACAGCTGGCATCCTGCTCTCGACATTCCTACTAGTTGAGAACTTCCACAAGGTTTTTTTCTTGAGACCTCTTTTCCGTTCCGCATTTGGTCTGGAATTCCACAGGGTTTGGCGTGTGGGGTCTGGGCAAACGACAGAAGCCTGATTTGCCCAACCGACTCGATACTTCAATCACCTCAACACCACCGAATGGAATCAGACCTTTTTTCTTGAGCACGGGCTTGGATTGTATGGAATCAGACCTAAACCATAAACTGGCCCTAAACCCTAAACTGGCCCTAAACCCTATACCCTAAACATAATACCAAACATGTACACCATACACCGGCCCAAGGCAATGCCCTATTCCTCAGTTGCATTACCAGCGACTCCGCCTCCGGTGCAGCAGCGCCCAACGCCTGCGGACCAAGGCTATCTATCATCACGAAACCAATGCCACTAACCATGAAATGCACAATGTATCACATTTGATACATAAACTGTAACGTCTATCTACCTGTCTATCCAATCCATCCATCTATCCGCCTGGAGTATACACTCTGCACGTATAATTAATACCAATACTAACAACAGTAAATTGAAAAAATCACAATAATACTAATAATGGTAAGAACAGAAGGATATTATATATATACATATATATATATAAATACAACACTATTAATATACGATCTTGCATGAAACATGTCGTATAGTACATATGACTTGTAAATACTGTGGACATGAATATATTATGCGTCTATTCTGTAATATGTGTTGTATACTGAATATTACATGTTGCATAGTATGTATTCAAATTAAACATGCATATACATACGTATCAGAAAATGTGATACAATATAACCAATATAACATAGCATAGTATGACATCGTTTCATAGTACAGCGTGGTAGACGTATATCGAACTACAATTGCAAGTATACCGTATATTGTGCAAACCCGTTCATCTGTTATATACTCTGCTTTGACTGTATCATGGAACAAATAATACGCAGAGTTTCTTTTGTGTCTGAGATGCTACGTATTGTATTACCAAGATGTGTATATGTATATACATATAGACACATACATGTGCATATGTATACATATTATATATATATATATATATTTCTAGGTTGAAAACTGTCTATTTTAGAATGTACATTCCCTTTAGAACATTTATTGGTACTATGATTGTTTTCATTGCATACATATATATATATATTACATATACATATACATATACATATATGTATAAGGTAGCACTTACGCTAACATGTTATATACTGGACACTGTATACAAGATACAACATTTTACGTACTGCGTACTATGAGGAATCACAAGTCGTATATTGAAATACGTTGCCTGTATTTACATATCAATGTTACCAACTATCACGTACATATTTTGCGTCACACAGCATACATACATACATACATACA
>CAJNDV010001714.1:55230-66782 GCA_905221635.1 Symbiodinium sp. CCMP2456
TACATACATACATACACACACAGACAGACAGACAATCTTACATATATACATACATACGTACGTACATACATACGTACATACATACATACGTACGTACAGACATACATACATACATGCATATATGCATATATACACACACTACTACGTACTTATTTATGTATTCTGTACTGAATATTGCATTGTCGATATTGTATGTTCTACGTTGTCTAACCATCTATCATCCGTCAACCTATCTATCTATCTATCTATCTACCTGTTACACTAAGTTCTATTCGCTTTGGAATGCAATATACTTTGTATGTCTAAATACAAAACAGAAACTTTCCAAATTATTCACACAACAAAAACATGCATTGTGTCTTGCATATGTTATATCTGTTTTGTCTGCCATGTCGAACCATATTTCGAGTTTGTGATTCGTACACCATACATACATTGTGTGTTATATGCTATAAACCATATAGCTATAGAGAAAGCGTGTAGTAAAAGATACATACACATGTAAAACTACGTGTGTATATATATATACATATACATATATATATATATATGTATGTATGTATACACCTATACATATACATATACATATGCATATACATATGTGTATATATATATACATATATTATGTATAATACATTCTGATGCTGTTATATATTGTACATACAACAGTCATTACAGACTGTGTTGTCGTGGTGTATACTATTGTATATAAACACACCTGAATGTGCACCGTGTGAAATGCCTCTAGCTGTGTTGCTGCGTAGCGTTGCAGTGCACGTTGGGCAGCCATCGGGAGGAAGACTTTGACCTCGGCTGACAATAGGAATGAGTCTATTGCAATGTGCCGAACATCATATGCCACAGCGATGCAAGGCGACATCCGGAACAAAAGATGCAACAGAATCTGCACACCCGATGCAAGAACTTCAGGATCCGAGGAAGCACATGCATTCGTCACGCTCGCATTCATCCCGCCCGGGATCAAGCCTCGCTTTGCCTCAAGCCTATAAGCACACCCTGAAGACCAGAACGTCGACTGAAGGGGGCTTCGCGCCCGTAACCATTTCAAGAAGCAGAGCAGCAGCACACAACACGAAGAAGCGAAGACCTTCCACTGGGAACCAAGTTGCCTCCAGCAGCTTGCGGTGCAGGTCGTAGGCTCCTCAGACTTCAGCAAGCTTCGTGACCTTCTAAAATACTCTGCTCACATCACGATGATAGAACTTTCGCCCCCGTCGCGGCGACAATGCGAATGACGACCGCAGGGTGTGCCCTCTGTCACGTCTTGTCCGCGGTAGCGTAGAAACATTGCTACGATGCATGCTCAGACGCCCGTCTCCGCACTAATGTCCAATGTGATGCCAGCTTTCTTCGTCGAGGCTGGCCGCAACAGAAGCCGAGGCCCGCCCCATCTCGACAAAGCCCTCCTAGATCATCCTAATTTCCTCAAGTAGCCCAAAAAGTACCCGGTAGGGACCCAAGTACTGCAGGGCTCGAAGCATCTCATACTAGAGTTTCGATTCCAAGTTCCCCTTGCTCGATGTCCAGGTTCGGGTCCGAGCCGAAACCCCAACGAAGCACTCAAGCCTGAAGCCTTTTGCAGCAGACGTGGAAAGACCACACAACATGTACTCTAAAGAACTCTTCAAGGCTCTATAGACCCCAATAGACCCTAAACCCGATGGAAGAAAGCTGAAAAGGCCCAGGGTCGCTGCAGTCGGCTCAGGCGTTGGTTTTCCGACAGCAGGGCATCCCGGAGGCACTGTGGGATGGCAGAATCCTGGAAGCGCAGCCAAGTCTGCGTTGCCCTAAACCCTAAACCCTAAACCCTGGGGTTGCCCCGATGTCTGTACTTTCAGAGACCGTGGCCACATGCAGTGCAAAGCTGTGAGAACTGGGCTGCCGAGAGCTTTGAAGAGACCCCTCACCTGCAACAAAGATGCATGAAAACCTGTAGAATATCTATATATATATATATAGATGTACATATATATATATATAGAGAGAGAGAGATATAGTGTAATGTAGCTGAATCCTACAGCTCCGAGTCGGAGGGACATCTGTCCTGGACTCTGGGCACTTCGGTCTCCGAAACCCGCCGGTAGAGGAGGAAGTAGGCATCGGCTGAGTGCAGCGCCCGGGGGGCCTGCGGCTCGGAGCTGTCGCCAGCTCCGAAGAGTGCCGAACACTGCGTGGCACTGAGGACTTGCACGCGGGTGTCGTTGGCATCCCTCCAAGCACCGCTGCTGGGATCCCAGGCAAAGGCGTGGTAGTGGCCTCCATGAGCAGTCCCGCTATGTAGGCAAACTGCAGCCAACTGGTACAAAGAAGGCCCGCTGCCGCTGTCAGAAAGAAAAGCCAGGTCTAGAAGCAAAGGCAGCGCGACAACTTCTGAAAGCTTCTTGCGCCGCATGGTCGCCACATCGAAGACGAAGCGGAGCAGCTGTATACAAAGTATCTTCGGCAAGCTCTCTATGGTCAAGCCTGACAGGGGAGCTGGAATCGCAACCCCGACGCCCATGACCCGAACCTGGACCTCTGGGAATTCGGGTTCTCTCCTAGTTCTCAAAGCGCATAAGTGCATGTGTCTCGTGTCCATAAATTCGAGACGTTGAACGTCAAAGCCCCTCAGGCACTGAGCCCTAAACCCCAATATAAGGGCCTTAATACTCAGAAATAGGGTTTTGGGGCCCATTCTACTAGAAATGATAGTAAGGAACCCCACCCCAAAAAATAGTATAGGTAGGTAATCATCTAAGCCCCTCAGCCCTAAACCTACCCTTACCGGCCTTTCAGGGCATCAACCTTTGCGCCCAGCTCCTCGCAAAGCCATTGGTTCTCTCCTTCCATGACCTGAGCTCGTAGGTTTTAGGGTTTAAAGGGTTTAGGGCTTTTAGGGTTTAGGGTTTATAGGGTATGGGGTTTAGTATTTAGGGTTTATAGGGTTTATAGGCTCACAACTCGGACAAGCCAGGCGAGGGTTCATAGGTGCAGAAGTCGGCATGATACTATGCGTTGCCAATATAGGGTTTAGGGTTTAGGGTTCTCTTAGCGCTTCACTTGCACAATGATACAATCTCTAGATCCCAAATTTGAGCAAAGCAACCTATAGAGCATCCTCAGAAAGGCATCGCTGGCTATAACAGCCAGGCTCAAAACTCCGAAAAACCCTTAGCACAGTAACTCCCAAAACCCTCAACCCTCTGAATGTCCAAAATGCTGAACCTTAAACCCCACCAAAAACACCCTTCCGCCCCTACATCCCAAAACCTTAACCCACTAAATCCGACCCAGGACCCTGACCCCCAAAACCTTTAACCTCAGGTATCAACTTAAACAAAAATCACGAAACAACTTCACACCCGAGTCCCACCAAAGATCCTAAACCTCCCAAGTTCCCCAAACTTTGACATCGGAAACCGACACATTATCTGCCTCGGGTTCGACCAGTTTTCGCAACGCTTCCTCCAGACTGCTGCAGTCCTCTGACTTGAAAAGCCCTAAAACCCTACACCGCCTAAACCCTTGACCCTACAACCCTAAAGCCCTAAACCCTTAACACCCTAAACCCTAAAAACCCAAAGCCCTAAACCCTTAGAATACTGTCAGGGTCCTACTTATAGGATGGCAGAAGTCTTTCTGAGACCTCCAACTTTAGAGGATTCGCTCAAAGGTTGTACAGGGAGTCTATACTAAGGCTCCCTTTTATTAGCACTCACAACCCCTAAACCCTTTTTGCTACTGGACTCAAGTCTAACCCCTAAACCCTAAACCCTAAACCCTGAAGCCTTTTGGGGTTTATAGGACTGATCAGGGCTTCCTTTTTTGAAGGTTCATGTCAGAATTTGTGGAGGGCCCTGGACTCCTAAAGGGTTGTATGGGGTTCTATGAAGTGGGATGTGCAGGGGATGACGTCGGCTTTTCGAGTTTAGCAGATTTCAGAAAGAACTTTGGCGGCCTAGGCCCTAAGCTTAGGCCCCGAAGGTGATTTGTCGGGTTTGACTCTCATACCCCCACCGTCAAA
This sequence comes from Symbiodinium sp. CCMP2456, assembly GCA_905221635.1. NCBI lineage: Eukaryota > Dinophyceae > Suessiales > Symbiodiniaceae > Symbiodinium > Symbiodinium sp. CCMP2456. The sequence goes on from CAJNDV010001714.1 coordinate 59,255, forward strand.
GACGATGCATGACACGCCGCCGACAAGACTAGTCTGATGAGAGAAGCCGTTCACGAGGACCAATCGACCTAAGACCCAACAGAGTTTCAAACGTGAGTACAACGTCCCAGCCACTGGTTGGCCTCATGGTACGGCATGCGAAACTGCTCAGGTTCAACTCAATGTGCAATGTGGCAACAGTTGCATGCGCACGAGACACATTAACTGAAACTCATAAAGCGCCAACCGGACGACTGTGACCTAACTCTCAGACTCGCTATGCCCGTTCGGTTTTGTTCTCCTCTGGCTTTGACTGTTTGATCGAGCACCGAAGAAATGCCACACATGAGGCCTCTCATGTCACAAAGTGCAGGTCCTGGATAGGCACCTGCAGATCCATGTACTTTTCAGTGCGCGCACTTTGGTAGACTTTGCCGTTGATCTCCTGCACTGCGCTGTCGACAATCGAAGAAGCTGTGCTACGCGGATTCCGTGTAGTGTCTCCAGCATATATACTCCCTGTCTAGTCTCTACCGGTAGGGCCATCGGGCGCGCGTGCCTCTTTGCACTTGATGTAGGATGTCGACTGCCCCGCATACCTATCGAAATTCAGGACGAAGCCATGTCAGACATGCTCCGGTGTACGTGGCAACAAGTTCAAAGTTCCTACGCTTGGACGTATTTTGCACCGGCTGCATCTGCACAGCCCTGCGAAGCCCTTTTTACACCTGGACTACGCATATGCCAGGAACCGAGGCTTCGCAGGCCCTAAACCCTAAACCCCTAAACTTTTAAACCCCTAAACCCTAAACAAGACTATGGGAAGCCAGGCCACAAACCGCGAATCGCATCGGCCAGAAGGGACGAGGACCTGATGCAGTCGGCACCTACTGAATGCAATGCTCTCAATACCTGGTTATAGAGCTCTTCCTCTGTGGGTACAAAAACAAGAATGTGTAAACTCTTCTTTGCTTTCCTTGTTTCAGACGTGTATACATACATTCATTCATTCATTCATACATTCATACATTCATACATACATACATCCACACATCCATCCACACATCCATACATATATACATACATACATACATACATACATACATACATGCATACATACATGCACACACATATGTCAAAAGAGAAACAAACAAGTAAATCCAGAAATACATAGGTACCTACATAAGACAAGTAGAGCACATTGCATAACCCGGCCTCTCCAAGGCATCGAAAAGAACCCGGCCTCGGCTGCAAGATGGAGCAACCAACTAGGCAAAGATGCGGCTTCGCGCTCACTTTTTCTGCTAGTCTTCCATGACTTCACGGGACATTTCAGAGGTTCGGGCCATGAATTCATTCATGAATTCATAGGCCACGACGCTGTGCAGACAGGAGCTGGTTGGAGATCCCGGCTCCGCTTTGGCAGGCTGAGATTCCGACAAAGCTCCTGAACATCGTGTTGCTGCATCGCATCCCGACCTGGCCCCGAGGCTCGCGGAAAATCACCACTGAAACTGATGAAGCCTTGCATGAGGCTTCGAGAATCGCCCAGCGCAGCAACATCTGCCTCAAAAACCAGATCGCTACTGAGGAAACCAAGGGGCCAAATAACTTCCAACTTCGCATTGCCCACATGTTGTGCGGCGATCACGGGCCCGCCTGTGAAGCCGCATGCCGTCGTCAAGTCCTGCACAAAGCCCATACTTGGATGTGCTGACGCCTCTGAGGCCTGGGACCGGAAGAGTTGTGAGGCTGCACCGTCACAGCAGCAGAAGTCCAAGCTCCATACCAGCAAGAAGACTAGAGAGTCGAAATGCTCTACTCGCGATTACTTGCACGCCCGGAAAATTCAAACGTGGAGTGAGGCCATGAAAGCCTTCTGGCTTTGAATCTCAAATTGCCCTGTGAGCCCATAAACCGCATAATGTAGTAGCATCACATCCTACAACATAATAGAATATATCACGACGCAACATCCTACGGCCTAACATACTATATCGAAATACGCAATGCACTATAACCTGCAGATTACATACTATATCGAAATACGCAATGTACTATAACCTGCAGATCTATCAGTTCGCCCGGCCCCAAGTTTCTCCAAAACCGTCCTTTGTGGATGCAGCACCAGCAACGGAAATCTGAAGCTCGGCGAACAGCTTCTGGAGCTGGAGTGGGATGCCTCCCCGGGGCAATGCATGGAGATGTCATATAAATATGTGTGTACATATATACATATTTACATATGCAAGTATGTAACAAGAACAAAACTCACAATCGACATGTGTCTGTATGCATGTATGTATATGTATGTCTGTATGTAACTACGCATGTACGCAGTTGTGTAAGTCGTAAGTATATCGCTGTGAGAGTACCAGGTAGAGTCACCCTTCATGAGGACAGTGCAACAGAAATATAACTCTTGCACGAACAGTATTAGCGAAAGAAACGCGGCCGGCAACAATCGTGATGTTTGCTAACATGAAATGGTTAATGCGCCAGCCCTGCCCCTTCCCAAGCTTCAGAGCGCAGACTGGGGGGCACCGTGACTTCAAAACTCAACCCTAAACCCTAAAACCGCACGCTCAACCATCTGGGCCAAGGGCATCTGCTGGCTTCTCCATGGAGATCGGGGTCGTATTCCTTCCGTCCCACTACCTATTTTTCCGTATTATATAACACATGCAACTTTATGGCTCTATGTTCTAATATGGCATTGTATGATACAATTTACCATCGTACATAATATGTAGTGTCAGAAGGCGTAATTACCAACATACAAACACCTGGGGTTCTCGCGCGCATGCACCCGAACACCTGGGCCCAAGCGTACAAGCCAATCACCAGCAGCCCTTTCTGGCTGAGGGTGCATGTGTACAGGCCTCCGGGGACTAAATGCTGACGAAGGTCGAAACCATAAACGGCAAGCCGGAACTCGGGCGTGTAGAACAAGGACTGTAGGAGGGAGTTCATGTAGCAGGTGGCCTGGGTAGCAAACAAAAGCTTCGACTGCTCTGACTGACACGGACATACAGCTATCACGTTCTGGCAGCATCGGCACGATGGCACTACCCAGCAACGATTGTCATGGCAGTGTTAAAGACAATGTTAAAGTCATGAACGATATAGTAGTCACGAGACCAAGAAAGAAGAAACGCATCAACAAGAAACAGGAGTCATGCGTAGAATAACCACACATGTCCTAGACCTGCACCAAGATGCATCAGTAAAAGACTGAGACCCCCCCCCCAACCCTGCGACTTTTCAGTCTCTCAGAATTGGTATTGCACAAGCATCTCTTCAAAATAGGAGGACCTGTTAAATTACCTGACCAGCCCTACCCCCGACACGCAATCGCTCTCACACGCGCAGTGACTAGAGCTTCTGGAAACTGAGCATGCTGACACCTTGGTTCATGAGCCCCACACCACCTTAGTGTCACTCGCACTTGAAAGTCGTTAGTGTCGGATGGAGGGTTTAGGCGCTCTGGGGGAGTCGCAATGGGGGTCACGTCGCAAGGGCCACAGCTGAGGCTTCCGACAACTCAGGCGAAGCAGGGTCAACAGTCGGGTTGCGATACTGCAAATGCAAGGCCAATTCAATTTATTTTTGCCTCGTTGTATGCGATCCGCTAGGCAAGGTGTCATCGACAACACCTGTGAGGTGGCCTCATCAGAATTCAAGGGTTATAGTGTTATAAGGGTTTAGAATGAGCGTGGCCAAGAGTTGCCCACTCGCACCATATGATATACTGCCTTACGACCTCAAATTGCCCACAACTTCGAGTAATTCCAATCAAGTGCAGGCGCTTCTAAATCACGGGTCGGCCGGTCGTAGCAAAACCCACAACAAATCTTGTCAAAGCCAGCCGCAAGCCTGTAGACGCTCTAATCCGAATCACCTTTACCTTTTTTTCACTAATCACCTTTACCTAAACCCTAAAACCTCAAACCTTTTTCACACCTGGACTTGATGAATTCCAGCACCCCACCCTCAAACCTAAACCCTTTTTTTACATCTGGACTTGATGAATGCCAGCACCCCACTGAGCGCGGACCAAGGACTCTGCCGAGGCACCAGCACAGCGGGAAAGGAACACTACATGAACAGCTTCATCCCTGCTCAATCAAAACCTGCAAAACGAACCCTAAATCCTAAACCCTCCTAGATTCCAACGCGGACCAGGGCCGGCACCTTCGCCTCGTTCCTGGAGCTTGGCCTCACAGCTTCGAGGAGCCCCATATACGGCTGCACCATGGTTTCCGGATTTACTGCATGGCCAGCTAAGAAGCTTGATGCTTCGGCAACATGCCTTGCTGCACATCCTGAACCCCCGACCCACTCTTTCCCATACACACAAAGTCGCTTCGTGGCGGTGGTGCTGGTGGTGGTGGCGGCTTCAGTGGTCCCTGTTGCGGTGGCAGCATCAGCACCAGTAGCATTCAATAAGTGCAGCGATGACTTGTTGCCGGTCGCTGCCTCGAGGCAGCAAGAGCCGAAGAGGTAGCGGCAAGCAGCGGCTACAACAAGCAGCAGCAGTAGCCAAGTAGACAGCAAGAAACACCACCAAGATGGTCGGTAGGAGGAGGTTGCCCGCACTGTTTGCGGCGCCGCGTGCGTAGGCAATCACGGCTGCGGTAGCCACAACCTACGTTGTCACGGAGCACGGGACAGCTGCCTTCAGATTCAAGCAGTGGGCCGACCTCCAGCTATGGCTTACAAAAACGTCCACGTGCTCAACGCGGATGGACGATTCGAAGATGCAAGCTGGCACATCTCGCATGAAGATGTCTCCGCTCTGGGCGAGGATCCTCTTCGCAGTAGTGGCACGGAACAGGTCTTCTGCACATCATCGAAGGACTCCGGTGGGCGGAGTCGGTCCATGGTATGTTATGCTCTCGGCCATGCCAAAACTGACGTCCGAAAATTGGAAGGTTCGAGCGCGGCGGTGGCTGCAAGAAAAATATCTAACATAATCTGTCAAGTGTGATGCAATGTGGCATTGAGATGAGAGGTGGCGAGAATGAACATGAAATGCCCTGATTAAACCCACAACCCTACTGAAAGTCAGCGTTTCCCACCACCGCAGAACACGGGATCCGAGATCCAAGCCGGTCCACCGCTCCGCAACACTGAAAGAAGCTCCTCGCAGTGGGCCTCTCAACAAGGAAGTACCTTGACTAAGCATGCAGCTCCCAGAGACTCCAAAACCTTTTAACTAAGGAATAATATACCTTAAATCATATTAAGGATCCTATTACGATTTAAGGTATATTCCCTCATTAAGGGGTTTTGGAGTTTTGGAATCTCTGGGCTACCTAACTGTTCCAGCTTCGAGGCAGTCATCGCTACTCCTGTGGTCCAACTCGTTTGTTGCTAGCGTTGCATCAGCCCACGCAGGGTAGAACTGTACTGGGCGAAATCTACCTCGTGAAAATCTCTATCGTCTGCAATGGAGGTGGTGGTGGTGGTGGTGGTGGTGGTGCTGGTGGTGGTGGTGGTGGTGGTGGTGGTGGTGGTGGTGGTGGTGGTGGTGGTTGGTGGTGTTGGTGGTGGTGTTGGTGGTGGTGGTGGTGGTGGCGGTGGTGGTGGGAGTCGTAGTAGCAATAGCAGCAGTCGCAGCAGTCGTCGTCGTGGTGGTTGTTTTCGAGCAGGGAGCAGCAGGAGCACGAGCAGCAGCAGTAGTAGGAGTGGGAGCACGAGCAGGAGCAGAAGGAGCAGGAAAGCAGCAGTTGCAGTGGTGGCGGTAGTAGTCGCAGTAGCAGTAGCAGTAGCAGTGGCAGTGGCAGTGGCAGTTGCAGCAGCAGCAGTAGGAGTGGGAGTGGGAGTGGGAGTGGCAGTGGGAGTAGGAGTAGGAGTAGGGGCAGGAGTAGGAGAGGAGTAGGAGTAGTAGCCGTCGTCGTCGTCGTAGTAGTTCTCGGATTCAGGCGAACCGTCCAACCATATCTGTGGCAAGCGACATGCAAAGCAGCCCAACTAGAAGAACACCGAAACGGGTGAAGCATGCAAGCATCTGAAACAAAATAGAGCATCACATTAGACACTAGGTTCACACGTCAGGATGTGTCAGTCTACTGAGGCAAGGCCAGAGCAGTACATCTAAAGCTAAACCAAGATAAACATAAGAAACAGGCCACAAGTCAGTAACTGCCTTCGCGCCTCAGTTCACCTACAGCTAGGACACAGTTTGACATCCACGGTCCTGTCCTAATTCAAGAGGCTGAAAGGTCTCCGCCAATTTTTCCCCGCCATCATGCGCAAGTCTACGCCCCTCTAGGCTGGATGCAAGGATTCGTTTACATATCTACAAGAGCTGCTTGACACGGAACAGCTGGCTCTGCCCAACGCACCGGCACTGGGGCCGGTGGATCTGAGGCATCACAGGCTGTCTCGGTCTAGCGGCAGAGAGGCGATCCAAGTTTCTGGATTGCATGCACACTTAGTCCACCCACTTTGTCAGGTAGGTGCTGCCCTTCAGCGCAGCATCCACCTGATCTGTGCTCATGGCCTTGTACTTAGACAAGTCCTTGGGGTTCTCCCACTCAAAGAACTTGATGCCTCCCTTCGTGCAGGGCTCGCGGCCGAAGTGGCAGTAAGCCGCTGTCTCCTGGTACTTGGGCTCACGCAGAGCCAAGGACTGGGCGATGGCACCAGGTCGGCAGTCGAACTCGATCTTCAGGACTTTGGTGATGGAATCAACGTCAAGGCTGCCCTTCTCGCTGCCATAGGTCTCCACAAACAGGGACAAGGGCTTTGCTACGCCAATGGCATAGGACAGCTGCACCAAGCAACGGGCGCTCAAGCCGCTGTTCACCACAGACTTGGCCATCTGGCGACAAATGTAGGCAGCTGATCGGTCCACCTTGGTGGGGTCCTTGCCAGAGAAGGCGCCACCACCATGGGCTCCCCAGCCTCCATACGTGTCAATGATGATCTTCCGACCAGTCAAACCTGCATCGCCCTGCGGTCCGCCTATGATGAACTTGCCGGAAGGGTTGATGTGCAGGTGTGTGTGGCTGCCATACAAGCTGATGGCCGGCTGCCCGCTCTTCAGCTTGATCGACTGCAGCGTCCGCTTGATTACCTTCTCCTCAATCTCCTTGTTCATCTGCTCCATGCTGGGGGCCACCATCTCCGCACCAGTGTAGCCAGCACATTCTTGGGTGCGCTTGGCCTTGGAGGGCTCCGCGTGTTGGGTGGAGATCACCACTGTGTGGATCTTCTTGGGCTCCACACTACCATCGGGATGCTGCATATACTCAATCGTCACCTGCGTCTTGCCATCCGGTCGCAACCACCAGCACTCACCGCTCTTGCGCACCTCCGTCAGGGTCTTGCCGAGCCTTGTGGCCATGGAGTGGGTCAGCGGCATGCAGTCTGAAGTCTCATCGCTGGCATAACCGAACATGATGCCCTGGTCCCCAGCTCCCACATCCATCTCGTCCTTGCCGACATGCACTCCGCCGGCAATGTCCGGGCTCTGCTTGTTGATGCGGACCAGAACCTCGCAGGTCTTGTGACTGAGGCCCTTGCTGTCCACGCTGGAAAG
>CAJNDV010001714.1:66882-92848 GCA_905221635.1 Symbiodinium sp. CCMP2456
CCGATCTGTGCCACGACTCCACGCACGACCTTGTCGTAGTCCAGCTTGGCACCGGTGGTGATCCTCTCTTCTTCAATAACCGAGCCCCAAAAACTTCAAACTTGCTAACATGGAGCAATTATATAAGGTCCAAAAGTTTAGCGTTCTCCCATGGGCTGCCCAAGTATCTCTCCCGCCACCATGACCATGTTGTCCTTGGTCGCCGTCTCGCAGGCCACCTTGCTCTTGGGATCTGCCTTCAGGCAAGCATCAAGCACAGCATCCGACACCTGGTCGCAGATCTTGTCTGGGTGACCCTCGTTCACAGACTCCGAGGAGAAGAGGAAGGTGCGAGATGTGCGCGCCTTCTTCTGCGCTGGCTCTGCCATGGCTGTCTGGAAGCAAGAGTGGACTGGGGCGCACAAAACTGCTAAAAGCTTGAGCCACAATGGCCACGATAGGGCTTCGGGTTTGTCTTGTTCTGCGCCGCTGGACCCTGGTATACCCAACCCAGCCGGGCAGAACGGTGCACCACGGAGGCCGCAATAGCTAGAAATAGAGGGTGACACATAATGGTAGAAGTCAGGAACTGGCGAGTCCGATAGAGGCTAGCCGGGCCTGGCCTCGTAGAAGCTCTCCTCTTCCGCCTCCTGTTCCTGTGCCATGTCTCGGTAGGGTTTGCCTTAGACCTCGAACCTCCGAAGAATACATCTAGAGCCGAGAGATCCCGAAGTTTCCTGGTGAGTAAGGTTGAAAATGACCGCAGTTCACGAAGCCATCGGACTCGTTTCGCCTTCGACACTGCGTGCCGTCACAGACCGAGTTGCAGGTCCTCAGTGGGCTCGACTGGCACTCCCAAAGGGCCTGCGAAACGTGTTCTGGGAGTTGCAAGCTTCCATGGCATCTTGGCAGGCAAGTAAGCACTACTGCCTACGAATAGGTAGGGCTCCAACTTAGGCTGCAATACTTGGAGATGTGGCCACCATGTGCAGTCTGCCGTCATTTCTCAACGCGTGAGACGAAGGCAGTGGATCCAAAGATGTCCCTTCAAATTCGGCTCGGGCTGAAACGCAAGCTGTTCTTGCCAACATTTGCAGGACAAGCGGTGCTCTGCCATTTTACAGACAAAAGGGTGCCAGTCGAAGGAGCTTGCACTTGTTTGACAATCGACTGGCTGCTATGGATTCTGGACAGCCTGTATACAGTTCTGGTGAGGATTCTGTCACCGTCGCATGCAAGTTGGGTGAAACACACTGCAAATAGGGTCTTCTCTAGGGTGCAATGTTTATGAATCTTATACTCTGCCTCAGATTTGACTCTGCCGGGCTGGCTCACAAGGTTGCTGCCTAAGGGAGTCCACCTTGGAACCAACTTTGCAGCCTAGGCCATGATGGCGCTGTCGGCCGGGATCACCTTGCCCCTCGAGTCGAAATAGTGCGAGATCTCATCACCTGCCCAAAGACTGCAATGATCTAACAATTTTGAGAGAGAATAGTATGGCATGAGTAGAGTAGAGTAGAGCGTGGTATAACCTAGTACGACATAGTATAATGAGTATGTGAGTCTGAGAAACGAAAGGACTTGTTCATGGAACTGTCATGGACCCTCAAGTGCTTCGTAGGATCGTTATTGTAAGGACATCTGCAAATAAGAGCCACTACCCTTCTTCACATCGGGTTAAGATCCCCAGGACAAAGACATCCAAAGCAACTGCTGTCAAGGCCTACAGAGCGAGATTTGGCTCTAGGAACCCCCCTCCGGCCTTTGTACGGAGCTTGCAGCTGGGCTACTGCCAACTCTACGTCCTCAGAGGGCACGTCCACGCTCTTCAGGAAGTCTACGTAGTTGAAGATGATGTGATCTCCGAGGTCGCAGTAGACATTGCCTGGCGGAAGGAGGGAAAGGAGAGATCCGGCTCGAGCCGGGTCAATGCTCGAGTCCATATACGGGAAGTTCTCTAAATTATTTTGTCCCTTTTAGGGTCCTGTTTATATGGGTGCCGTACTGTTTTAAAACGGCTTTAGAGAATTACTACCCAGATCATTGCCGTACACTCTCCCGCCCCCAAAGACAAGAACACTTGACCTAGTGGCCCGAACACCCTCCGAAAACGTCGAGGGAGGCTGCAATCATGTCATGCCACACTTTGAATCGCAGTGCCATGACAAGGTGCCCAGTAGGTTCACGTCATCTTCAGAGAGGTCGAAGCCCATACTCTGCATCACCCGATGGAACCTGAGCTTGATATGCGACCCGGTGAGAGCATGTTTCGGGGTTGTGCTGGCTAGCAGCCTTAATGCCGCAACTATGGTGATGATGACCGTAGCAAGCATTTTCGAAGGAGTCAAAAAGCAACAGCTTAGGGGAGCATTGAGCACATGTTGATACTGCTGGTCGCGAAACCAATGCTGTACGCTACGGTACAGAAGCGTGCACAACAACATCGGCAATCAACGTGCGTGCTGCTTGTCATGCACGCAGAAGCAGGCTGTTCGTAGTAATGTGTGGTCCGATGCGCATAATCAATACGGTGATGGCGCACAGCTGCACCACACATGTTGCGATGATCCCGAACATGGCAGACGTCATGAACTCGACCACCAGACTATGGCCGCCAGACAACTTGCGAACGTTTGATGCAGGTGACGAGCCCAGCACCCATGACCATCCTGATTGAAGTGATGATCATGATCACGCGTGCAGGATGGTGGCGATGATGATTATGAGTATCATGGCGACGAGGCCTCTAGTGACCCGACTGAAGGCCGACGAGTACTACTACTACTACTACTACTACTACTGCTACTACTGCTACTACTACTACTACTACTACTACGACGACGAACACGACTACTACTACTACTGCTACTACTACTGCTGATGCATGACGGCGATGGAGCAGCTGCTGCTTGTTGGGGTGAAAACAACGTGAGATAAATTTGGTGATGGCCGGTAGAAGCACCACGTTCATGCTCCTGGAGGTGCGACGGTGGTGGCGACAGGACCAGAACCGGACCTGCAGTAGGACAGTACCATGATCAAGTGTGACTTCAACAATTAGACTCCATATGGTCCTGACCCAGACCCTGACAAATCATCATAGAGCTGTGGGGCTGGTTCTTGGTGATGTGTTGGCAGTTGCTGCGGTCCATGTCCTGGAGCGGTTCTAGGGAGAGCGCAGATTTCGCAGATAGGATTTGAGGTTATGGACTTTCGACCTACTGTTGAGGCTTTGGTTCATAGGGCGGGGGGCGTAAGACAGCAAGGATGGTACACATGATGCCGAAACTAACAGCAATCGGACGAGCCACACCGTCAGTCCTAGCAGTGACCAAGCGAACATTATACCAACACCAGTCGCAAGGATGGTAAAAAGAAGAAGAGCCAATAACACAGGGATAGGCACAGCAACAACAGTCGTGTGGATGGTGTCTTTCTAGGACTGGTCCCAACCTGGCTGAGCCCCCTCCCCCCCTTGTGCCTTGAAGGAAGGGAGGAGGTTGATGCGATGTCTCTGCACCTTCGACCGGATCTTGCCTCAAATGTCAAGAGGAAGCGGCCCTCCTCTCGACCCCCTCAGCTACATCAACTCTGGTGAGTCGTGTGATGTTTAGCCTATAGGGGTTTACACTCTCACAACTCGGACGAGCCAGGCGAGGATCCATAAGACTATAGGTTTAGGGTTTAGGGGTTTAGGGACTGTAGGCATGAAGCGGCACATGAACCGCATCAAGGCGAGACTATGGCCAGCGGTTCCCGTGTCGTCAGTCACTTGTCTTGTGCGCAATTCTATTCCAAGAAGCACCCGGTGGACAACAACAGGAACACATCTGGGAGCTTCCGTCCCGACGGGACCCCAAGAAAGAGCAGCAAATAGACTAGAATCCTCATTATATATCGGTTCATAGTATTGCTATATATTGATTACAAGGGCCCCTAGAACAAGTGGCCCCCTTCCCCGTCCAGATTTCGTCGGAGGCACTCTCGAGCCACTCCCATTGCTTCAGCCTCTCCTGGGTGAGCACCACCTTGTTGCGCCTCGACACGTCAAGGGTTTAGGGTTAGGGGGTTTAGGGGTTTAGGGGGTTTAGGGTTTAGGGGGTTTAGGGCTTATTATGATGGAGCTTATAGGGATGCTTCGACGATAGCGCCGTTTCGGGCAAACTGTCCCGCAACTCGGACATGCCAGACGAGGTCTCACGGTTCACGGTCGGCTTGACAGGCGGTACCGGCAGAGCATTCCAAGAAAAGCCTAACACTAAGGCGTACCAAGCTAGACTAAAGGGCTTGTTTTGACACTCACGCTCGGACAAGCCTGGCAAGGTCTGTAGCGATACTGGTCCAAGGATTCGTAAGGGCTTTCGGGTTTAGGGGCGCCTTGCCACCATCGTCGAAGTGGAGTCGGGCATGCTGGTCTGAGCCTTGGTGCATGTTGCTGCTATAAGGGTGCCTTTCATGCATAGGCCTTAGGTGCCACAACTGGGGGAGGGATTTCTCTACGGGATCTGCCAGGCCACGAGGGGATCTTTCTCCAGGTTGGGGGTCGCAAACTCCCTGTCGACATCCGCGCAGAAGTCTCCGTAGCCTGGGCAGCGCAGCACAGGCTATCAGGATTCATGCAGTCGAATGATATCGCCAGCATGACTTCTCTCGGACACGGCAAAAGAGTAGACAGAAGGGCCGTTCTACGCAAGACGCTCTGAAAACGGCAGCGTCCGACGAATTGCGGCTCAAACCCGTAAACCTTCCTCTGAGTTCAATTCCAAAGCTTTTCAGCTCGGAGCCCACCCGTGGAACCGCATGAAATGTGCCAAATTTTCCAGGAGGCAGAACATACCATCTTCGCGCTCATAGCGGTGGAGGAGCTCCTCGTAATCCGCCGCCGTGACAATCTTCCCAAGGTCACAGATGGTCAAGACGGTCTTGACCTGCGAAGCCTTGCAAAATCCCTTCTTCAAGTGGTCGAAGTCTTGGAAGTATTCCTTGATGCGGACCCTCTTCTCCACGACCTTTGCGCGCAACTTGTCCACGATGGTGTGGAGTCCCTGGCTCCACTCAGACTCGTCTGGCTTAAGGACCAGATCACTCCTGGGCACGGGCGGGGGTTCATGTGAGGAAACTTCGGAGATGTCATTGTGCATGGCCATGAAGTGGACATCGCCTTTGTCCGTCATATAGTTGTTGGCGAGAATCTCCACGTCCTCAAGTGGGAATTCCTTCTTGAAAGGGAATCTCTTGATGAACTGCTCCCTGGTCACCTTCCCGCCCATAAATGGCGAAGTTCTTGCTGGCGATGCCACCGGAGCACGGTCAATGTCGAAGAAGACCTGTTTGAAGAGAAGCCCACGAGCCTTGCAAAGGGCTGCCAAACGATGAAGGGCGTGCATGAACTTCTCCTCCTCTTCTGGAGAGCTTGGCTTGAACGACATGAGCTGGGTGGTGCTGGGTGAACAGGACATGTGATGCTCATCCGGGCTACCCACGAGATAGACCTGGTCGATTGCCTCACAGAACTTGATGTAGTTCACGATGGCCGGCGGAGCCACGTGCGCGCCATGCTCTGTGAAGTGCTCGGCTAGGTCGTCGACTTCCTCCTCACTCAGCGCTGACATTCCCAGCATGTTTACCGCCCTGGCAAAATTGATGATGGTGCATCGCCCGTGCTTGAGAGGATCGAAGTCATTGAAGAACTCCTTGACACGGATTCGTCGGGGGTACACGTACACCTGGATCTTGCTCACGAGCTCCGCGACGGCCCCGTCCATTTCTGCAAGGTTGCCGCTGAACGAGGTGGGGCAGTGAGTCAGGCTGAAGCCGAAATCTGCATAGCATAGTCTGGATTTGTGGTCTCAAGGTCTACTTCAGGACGTGAGGTACATGACATTTCCACCTTCAGAACTCAGGAGCAGTCCCGCGACTGCTTCTAGTGAAGAGGCCCAGTCTCGTTAATGTCTTATAGCATCCCCAGGGCTCCAAGTATACAAATAGCACCTACTTTGGGGTCTAAAGTCTATAAATAGTACCTACTTTGGGCTATTTGGAGCCCCAGGGAACATTCAAACACCGGCACATGCCACATCCAGCCAGCGGACGAAGGTGGCATGCCAGCCGGCAACCCTTGCACATCGTACAGTCCCAGACCCCCGGAAGGATCTAGAAAGTAGAACCCCTAATTTGGGACCCTATACTACTAAAGGGTACTTGATAGGAGCCCCCTTAAGGGATCTACTTTTTGGATCCTCCCGGTGCTGCGCGGTAGCTTATCGTAGCACAAACTGGCCTTCCGCCTCCATGGGCGCAACCTCGGTCGCCTCAGCCAAGCCCACGAGCTCAATTGAAAAGACTCGTCTGCCGATTGAGAACAAAAGGAGCCCATCCCGAATGCATTGTAGGCCTGCTTCCCTCTTCATCCTGCTTTCTGATGTCTGGGTGCGATGGTGCTCTGAAACGCATCGCAAGTTCCTAGCGGGCTAACGACCAAAGGATGAGCACCGTCAACGGCGATGAAGTGGCTGCACTTCACTGCCCTACATCCTTTGCACCAGCCGAGTCCCCAGCTGCTGAGGCAACGACAGCTGGCTCAGATGCCTGCAACAAGTTGAACGCTGATCTTCGAGCTGATTTCGGGCTTGCCTCCCTCAGCCCTTAACTCCGTGTCGAGTTGGTCCCCAACCTTGGCGACATTGATATTAAGATAGATGCAAGACCACAGTATAATACAGTATAATGTACTGCGCCCTACTCGAATATGATAGAATGGAATGGAAGAGCAAAGAACATAGTGTGACAATATAACAAGCTTTTCGTCTCAGCAGTTCCAACTTTGACATGTCTGCCGAGGTCTTAGATAGGGGCCTGTTTAATTTGAATAGGGTTTTGGGGCCCATTTTGCTATATTCATAATAAGGACCCCCAAAAATTAATATATTGGCAATTAATTGGGCCCCTATATTAATTCTGTCAAACCCGGTTGCTGCAGTATCATCGTCGGCAAATTACTGAAGCCTCGGGCCATCCTCGTGAAGGCAAGTAGAGCATGCTAGATGACTGAGCTAACCCTAACCCCCAGGTACCTACTATATAGCGTACTAAAGCCCCTAAAGCCCTATATAGTAGGTACCTGGAGGGTTAGGCTAACGCAAGGCATCTCTTTTTGAGATGCTGACACCTGCTCAGCTCGTTTGCCCCGTTTAGGGCGGCGCTTTCTCTATAGTAGGAGAACTTCCTTAGGAAGCTAACTCCTCGCCTTGGCGCTGTCGAAACTGATAAGTGAAAAAAGGGAGTCCCAACCACACAGCGTGCGATTTTGGCCGTCTGCTGTGGCTGCTCGATTCAGAAGCACTCCCCCGGTGCAGCACCACCAAGAAGACTTGAAGGTTCGGTCTTCTGCAATTGAATTTCAACAATATTAGACTAGATCATGTCACTTTCTATCGGATTGTATCATATCATACCATATTGTATTTTTTATAGTGTTGGCTAGAGAATTCCTGCTCTTATGGGGCCTCAGAGCCGCGAGCTCTCGGATAAAGAAGATCTCGCGCATGGCTCACGGCTTCAGGTGCTTGTGCCTGAAATTGCAATAGTTCCTCTGGCTGGTACTTCGGATTATTGCAGGAGCTCGGGCAATGTCTCCCACAGTTTACGCTTCTTGAGCTTTTTGAGCATCACGTCCTTTAGCTTTTGCAGATAGGCCTCCTTGTCAGGTAGCTCCGGCAGATTTTGCTGAGAAAGGCTTTCCTCGAGCACCTTCTCCTCTGAGGACGTCTGCGGTGAAGACTTCGTCTCTTCCTCCTTTGGCAGCTCCGGCAGCTTTTGGGGCTCTGTGAGATTCGTTCTTTCCCCAGGAAGCTTCTGCTCTGAGGAACTCGGCTTTTTCGTGGTTGCACTGAGCCTCTGTCTTTGTCGTATGGTCTTTTCCACATGCGCGCGAGGCAGATCGTGAATCGGATGCTGTTTCGTAGAATTGGCTGTCGGAATCTTAGCACCTGCTGCCGTACCGGACGAAGGGCACCCGACTGTAAAGAAGTAGGTTGATGTTGCTTCGCAAGTGACCAAGCCCATGCCATCATCGTAGGAATACCCATATACTCCTGGACACATGTGATGGATGGCGCCGACCTTATCTGAGTAATTCCATATGCATATAGATCACTACGTCAAACAACATGCGCTCGGCGAGCAAGGACTACTCTGAACTCCAAGAGAAGAAAGGCTGGATGACAGCCATCCGCATACGCTTTAGGGCCCTTTAGCGTTACGCTGACAATGCTTTTAAGCTGTCAGGAAGCGTACTTCGACCACTTGACGCTGCCAGCCCTGCACGCAGCGGGGGAAACCGGCGGCGTGGGGCAACAGTACTCTCGGCTGAACACATCCATATTGTACTGCGTAGTACTGAAACTGGCCCATTGATTCAGTGTCAGCTTGCTGCAAGGTGAATAGCAGCCGGCAGCCGTACTCGCCGCGGGGTGCCTCACTTGAAGGTCCACTGTGGCATTGCCTGCACTGTCGAACGTACTAAAGGTCTCCTCCTTAGGGCAATCGTCCACGCTCAGCCTTGAACAGTCCACGCTCTTGGCTGAAGCATTCATTAGATGCCCGTCCGCATCCCAACAGCTGCCATTGATCTCAAACTTGAACGGGACGGTGTATCCATCCACCAGGCTGATATCCACCCAGTCGCAGCCTTCCCGCATGCCTGCTTTCGAGGGGCCACTTATTTAACACAGGATGGACTCCATGCCCGGTTCGTGCGGTTACAATCCCAAAAGTCTCGGTTCGTAGTAGGGAGTTCGAAAAGCCTTTCCCCGCTCTGACGGAGCAGTGATGAGATTCGATATCCAACAACAAGACCCATAATGGCGAAGGCACCACCACCAAGAACAACCACCACCACTGCCGCCACCACCTCCACCAACCCCCCAACCCACACCACCAGTGAGAACGACACTATCACCGTCACACGCGTCACGACAAGCAGCCACGAGCACCCCCAGCGGCGGCGACAACGTCAACAACAGCAACAAAAAGACGTGTACGTCACGTAAATTTACACTCACATGTACGCAAATCGGATTTCGTCCATCCCCACAGAACAGATCGATGTCGAGTGCATCCTTTGATATAAACTGGTTTGCACAAGAAGTGAGTTTGGCCAACCATGAGACCTTCCAGTGGGCTGCAAGGCAGGCCAGAAATGCCAAAGGTGGCCTCAAACTTGGTGTCGACGGGCGGAGAGCCTTAGGTGGCTCTGTAGGAGACATTCAGGGACTCGTACTGCTAGGCTTGTAGGATCTTCGGGGTGTTTATTATTAACACTTTGTCGTGGTTTTGTCAGAGTCTGGGTGCATCACACCGTTTATGCTACACCCAGACCCCACAAGTGTGAGGCATGGACCAAGGGCCTTTTGAAACCACAAGGCCTGGGTAAAGTAGCCCAAACAAAGGACCCCTTGACTCCCACGGACAAAGATTGAAGCCCTGCAAAGCACATCAAAGCAACAACCTACGTCCGAAAGGCCTGGAAGAACCCTTATTGAAGACCTGACTGGCCCTGCGAATACTGGTACAACAACACCGGTTCTACCCCAGCTTCATTGCACTCGACTTTTCTCTTCGCAGCTGGGCTGTCGCTTGTTTTGGGGTTTAGGCTCTGGGGTTTATAGAGGTAGCGAACCTAGGTTTGTTTCAGGCTTTATACAATGGCCAAGGAACAGCCATCAGATCTGCAAATCTGCTGAGGTCCGCCGCTGTCACCAATCACACACTTGTTTCCTTGGGCTTAGAGCATAGGCCGCGAGGTTTAGCATCGGGGAGGGGACGACTATTGCAGATACACTTCAATTACCTTCAGTTGCTTCGACATGACGTCCACCACAAGCATCCCGTATACGTATAGATACTTTCATTTCGAGCGGGTTGTGTGGGTTGTAGTTATTGTAGTAATCGGGATTGCGACCAGGGCTGCTGTGGTTATCGTAGTTGAAATAATTGTAGTTGGTGTCGTTATCGGAGCGAGTAAAGTTGAGAAGCAGTCTGCGAAGACTGTTTCTATCGTCCTCCACCCAGCAACAGAAAGGCTGAACGTATCTCACCTACTGAGACCCCAACACAGCCCAGGCCAGGTCAAGAATGCCATGAGTCATAGGCCCTTACAGAAATTTAAAGCCCTCAGCCCTTTGCATCAGGCTTGCGTCGGCTGTCAGCACGCAAAGATGCCTAAACCCTTTTTTTCATCCTGCCTGCAACCCGAACTCAGAAACCCCCCAAAAAACTATAAACCCTAACATCCTCAAGCCTAAACCGTACAGAGCCTCTCAGAGAAACCCCTGGCCCTAGCCCCCTCCGAGACTCCGTCACCATCGCAGCCGAACTTCGGCCAGTAGCGAGTGCTGGTCCTGGGTCGTCATGGGAGTCAGGTCATGCAGAGAAGATTGGACTCGTCATGCGTACTCATAGGCCCCATAGTAGTTCCTTTTGGGGATTACCTTATAGGACTCTGAACACGAACCCCTAAAAGGATACGGGGCCTATGGGTATGTGCATGAATTGCGATTTGTGCATTCTATTTTCTTTGTTATATTCTATTACCTTACCTTATCTTATCTGGCCCCGTACTTATCATACTATAGATATAGGGTACTGATACAGAAGGAAAGAGACTGCCCTGTGTACATCCATGTTTAAGATTGTCACTGCTACTGCTACTGCTACTTATTATCTCATTGTTACTACTGCTGTCACTATTCTGCCGAATCGAAAGGCTCCGGAACACACCAGGAACCCTGAAGGTGGACATCTCTAGGAGCCAATAACTGGAGGCCCACAAACTACCAAAGCCGCGAGTCTGGCCGTCCGGGGTCGTGAAGTTGTAGCCTGGCCATGGTAAGGTTCGGTCATCTGCCTACAGCCCCCAGGAAGTAGGTACGCGTTGTGTGTGTGGGGGTGTATAGAGACGGCGAGAGAGATGGGCAGAAGTAGGAGCTAGATGTACTCACTGAAGATGCACACATAATGGACGCGCCCAAACCCCCAACAGCGAACAAAGCGCCACGTCGACCAATATCCGCAGAACTCAGGCCGATCAGGAACGGCTGCCTAAACCTCCAGCTGCCTTCGAACGCTGCCCACGACCCTCAATACAGAGAGATCGGAAAAATTCGCCATCGCACAGTCCCCATACAATTATGAAGCTGTACTAATGATACTCTAACATACCCCAGACAATGCGACAGCTCTTTTCGTAAACAATGCCAGGGCTACTCCCTCCTGGCGGGATCCTGAGCGATTGTTGGAGCGCTGTTCAGGACATGAGGGCAGTTGGGGGCTTAATGTAATTTAGGGGCTCGCTACTTGGAACAGGGTTTTTGGTCTATGGGATCATCAGGGGAAATTAAGCTAATTGACTTTTCTGACCATGAACACCTTTTTCTTCTCATCTTCTTCTACAGCCGACGCTCTACCGGTCTCTTCCATCGCAACACACCCAGAACGGCGACTCAGCAAAGGAAAGGCACTTGCACAAACGAGCCCCGATTGTTCATTGTGTTACGGATTTCTCACTGTTTCGGGGGGGGGCACGCGCTGTAACGTTTTTTGGTACAGGATCTGGGGATGGAATATCCGACATGAATCAGAAGCCTTGAAAGCCAAGAAAGCACTTCCAATCTTGTGATTTCTCGGTCATGACGTATTTCTATGTAGTATTTTACTATAAAGTGTATATAATTATAAAACTACACGCTTGTATAAGCAGGTTCTTCCAGCCCAAGGATCTTGACGTTTTGGGGATCTGGTCCGGTTGTCGTACCGGCCATGTGGCCGATCCATACATCCTGTGCTCAGAGGCTCGGCTTGGGATTTCGAAGGAGTGCGCTGTCCAGTTGAGGATGCAAAGTCGTTTCCTGGTCGTCTGGCACACCAACTCCAACACCTAAGTCCGCCCATGCGCTTTGCATCCTGTCACCTGTCGAAAAGCGACGACTGCGCAGAACCAAGGCCCAAAATACACCAAATGCTTTTTTCCCCGGAGTCCCAGATCGGCTTCACAGGGGCAGGACACGAGCCGTCCTTGAAGTTTTGGACACTAACCGAATTACGGCCTTCCCTTAGCCCATACCACCGCATGGCCGGTGCCTCTGGGTTCATGCCGACCCCCGAATGCTGTTTGCCGTTTGTTTGTTTCAGTCTGCGGCATAACTTTCTTGGGACACGCATTCCATCTTTCGCTCTGACGCTAGAATCTGATACCGACTCTGCAGATCCGACAGGTCAGTGCTTGTACCTGCCCCGCAGCCTCTGAAAGCACCTCCCGGGCTCCAAAGTCACAACCACAGTGCCGTGCATGGCCGGGCCTCTTTGTCGCAGCCGTTGTGCACGATGAGGCGGTGGTGAGACACCAGCGGCAACGGTGGGGATTTCGGCAAGGGCGGCAACTTCGGCAACGGCCTGCGGCCCATCATGTCATCGCAATTTCCGACAGTGTCCAAGTTCCAAAAGACGAGCTCGGGAGGCCTGCCGGACGGGCTACTGTCCGGTCCGAGCAGTTGGGGGAGAGTAAGAGGGTTTCGAACTCGCGCAGGCTCCCAAGTGTCTTGTCTCAATACACCAGCCTGGCCATACTTAGTGGCATGTTCTCACCTTCCCCGGCCTACTATCTCTCTGCTTCCCCTCGAGCACGACCGTCACTCGCCGACACAGGCATGATGTTGCGGGGTGATAAAGCCAAGTTGCGACACGTCCCCCAGATCACCTGAGTTTCCATCAAAGCCTCTCTGACATACTTGCAGACCCCGCGGACATCAACTGTCCTGTCCAAGTGCGCCACGATCTGGCGCATGACTCTCTACGGCACAGTCGGCAGCAATTGGTGTGCACCCCGCAAAGATTGCTAGGAGACCTACGACGAATCGTCTGTGACGAAACCGTCCGAGCGATTCGGACTCGTCGAAGAATTGCGGGCTTTGGCCTCTTGCTTACCGAAGGTAGGAATCCTGGCTCTTGTTAGGACTCTTGACTTGGATAGTACCACTTGTTGTGTCTAATATAGAACAGCGGGGCTTCTTAATCAGGCTCCCACTAGCATAGCTTTAAGGGCCATGCCGCTTTGCAGAAACTCCCGGCAGTAGCAAGGCCATGCAAATAGAAGCCATCTGCTCCACATGACTAGGGCCCACAAGGTAAAGATGGCCCTGGAGGCATCACTACGCTACTGGGGACTCAGGCCAAGGCCACCTAGTCATGTAATGTGATTGAAAGCGAGTATGTAAGAGCGATCTTGCATTTAAAAAGCCATTAACACATGCAGTGCTTTGAAATCGGTTAAAATTAACGTCCTGTCAGCCACGGAATTGCGTATCCTGTGCAAGGCTGCACTTGAGAAAAAACATTTCAGGCTCAAAGTTCTGCATGCCACCAGCGCTTTTCCTTGCCCAAACTGCAGCTCAAGGACATCTCTTGGCCTGAGCTCGTTTCCCTGCGCCACTCCCCATGCAAGCATGGCAGGTGGAGGGGCTTGGGACTCGGAGGGCTCCTTCCTGCGCTGAAAGGGGTTACATGTTGTTTAGCATCGAGCTAAGTGCTAGCTTCGATGTGCCTCTAAGGGCTGCTGCGAGAAGTGTCAAGCTTTCGGGGACGGGGTTCCAGTGCGGCTATATCCCACGTTTCAGTCGGCTTAGATGATCCGAACCAGAGGCTCTGCTTGCAAAGCTGCTTTGCCAAGGCCCTGCGTCTGAAAGAAGCATGGGACCCCGAAGGCATGACTCTGAAGAGGTTTTCGGGCAGGTAGTTCAAACTTCACCATGGCTTCCCCAGTCCTACCTGCACGATCGATGCTTTCGTGCGACCGTATTAAGAAACAGTTTGGCTCCTGCTTGAGAAGCACAGCGGCGCGGACTGGAAGAGTCAAGGTGCATGAACTCTACCCTCTTCAAGATGTCCTAACTTTGTTGCCAAAGAGGATGACCCCTTAGGATCCGCGAATACGAGCCACTGCGCAGTTGAGAAGTTGCAGCCTTAACTTAAATCATCTCATGTCTCTTCACTCCTCTCTGCAGTAGACACTTGCTATTGAAATCATGCAGCTCGGGATATATGGAAGTTCTGTAGACCTTTCAGCAGCACTACGAACCCGCGATTTAAACCTAGCAGTAGAGTAGTACCTCTCTTCTTTGCACTCCTCGCCCACCGATTCTACAATGCAGATCTCTCAAGAACGCCGGCTTTGACGACTTCGAAACTGATCTGAGCAGTTTGAGCTCCGGACTCCCTGCAGGGCCTCACAAAGGACCAAGGGAACTCATCTGAGGCTGGGGAGAGTAGGGCTGATATTGCACCCTCGTGCCAAGCACACAAAGCCCAAAGCTACCAAACACCAGGCAAGGTGAGACTTTCTCGCTGGTGCTCGCAGGCGCGACGGCCAGACAAGATGAACATGGCTTTGTGGCCATTCCAGGTTGAAAAGCCTGTCTCCGTTCGTCGTGACGGGCCATAATTCGCTACGTCACGAGAGGAACATTCAGGGTCTCTTGGAGACACATGGTTAATGGTGGTGTTCTTGCAGCCGGTTCAGCTGGATATGGTGTCTTTCAATCTTGGCCCTGCGATCTAACGGTAACGGTGAACCCTGAAACCTCGGCTGCAGGACAAACAACACCTTCGATGGAATCCGTCACCAATTACCTAGTGACATCGCAGCAGCGAGAAAGTAGCAGCGCAACATGTGCAACAAGGATTGCAGGTTTCTGCACCCCTGGCCAATGCAAGAGCAGAGTATCATCCGATACTCCCCAAAACATGAAAATATTGATCATACAGTTGATGGACAAAATCCTGCATGACCCAAATATAGTATAGTACCATAAATCCCATAGTTTAGGTATATAGTGCATCAACCGTACTTTTGGGATACTGTTGACCCCGATGGAGTCGCTGTAATAGAGAAAATGCAC
This sequence comes from Symbiodinium sp. CCMP2456, assembly GCA_905221635.1. Lineage (NCBI taxonomy): Eukaryota > Dinophyceae > Suessiales > Symbiodiniaceae > Symbiodinium > Symbiodinium sp. CCMP2456. The sequence goes on from CAJNDV010001714.1 coordinate 81,813, forward strand.
ACGCTGTGCGCGCAGTGCTTGAAAAGAATCGTGCATTGTGCCTCCAGACACCACACTCCCAGCACTGAGGGAACTCCAAAGCCCAGGATCTTCTTCAAGAGGATCTGTAAGGAGCAGGCAACTTCGACAAAGAACAAAAGCTACAACGGATGCACTCCTCCCTAACCCCTTAACCGTAAACCCTAAACCCTAAATCCTCAGTGCTATGTTTTGCAAACAGGGCTGGAACCTATCCCTCGTGCTGCTCCCGACGCGAAACTAAGGTCCGACAAAGACTCATCATCTGATCTTCAGATCTAGCAGGACCCTCTCGGAACTGGGGTGGTTGATGCTGACTTCCGAAACCCGACTTCTGCAAGATCCTGCTGTTGGCGACCAGACTTCATCTTTCACGGCTCTCATATGTGCGGTGAGGAGCAAACTGAATTCTTCGATCAAAGCACCGTTATGGGTTGTGTGCAACGTGCAGCACAACAGACGACGCTTCGCGCCATCAAGACCGGCACTGCTTGATGCTCCCAGAATAGCCCATAGTCGTAGCCTTGACATGAAAAAGCAGTCTCCTCTTACAGTAACTATACCTTTTTCCTCAGTCGACCACCGGGTCAGAAGAGAAGGGCTGGCTGCCAAGGCGACCGAAGCTCTTTGGGCTCTGCATGCTGTTGTGGCGACTCGGATCCTCCACGAGTTCCGTGGCATCGCTGTTCTCTTCCAGGACTTCGTCTGCCGGAGCCGAGCTCGACCCTTCCGCATCGAACCGTGCCTTGGGCCTATCGGAAGCCTGTGACTGGGCCATGATGGAACCCGGGGAGGAGCCTGTGAAGCCGGAGGCTCGGATTCCAAGCTTGATGCAGATCTCCCTCAACATGCGGTCCTGCTCATCGAACCTGGTGAGTTTCGCCAGAGAAGGGACCCTCACCTAGACGAGATGGCCCGAAGTCTTCTTACCCCCTCCCCCCCCCTCCCCGCGCAAGTTTATGAAAGCCCCGGCCCACCTATGACAGGTCATCTTCTGAAGCTTCTCTGAGTCGTCCTCCTTGTCTGCCTTCTCCTCGGGCTAGGTAAGATTTGCCAGGGAATAAGGCATTAAATCATCATATACGATACTATCAAACACTTACACTAGCATATCATGTCATATACTCTCATCTACTCGTCTAATATCATGTAATATACTGCAATATTCTACAAGAACTACGCTATGGTATACTTACTGCTTTGTGCTCTTCCGTACTTTCCTTCCTTATCCGCTGTCTCCTCTGGCCAGGGAAGCTCAATGGAGGCGAGGCCACCAAAGCGTCGGACCCGGTCCAACTCCACGCCGGGACTCTTGAGGTGCTCCTTAGCAGGCTTTGGGGTTTAGGGATGCATAGGGTTTAGGGTTTAGGTGCTCCTTAAGAGGGTTTAGGGTTATTGACGGGTGTTTACGCGCTCGCAACTCGGTCACAGCCAGACGAGGTCTCTCGAAGGGTTTTTTGACACTCACACTCGGACAAACCTGGCAAGGTCCACCTCTCGAAGGGTTTAGGGTTTAGGGCTGTTCAAGATTTAGGTGCTCCATGGTGCTCCTGACTTCTCCATTTCTAACAAGCTACTCTTCGGACTCGTGGGTATGCATGATTTAGGATTCTTTGAGCACCCATTTTCCTCCTGCGCGTAACCGTCGAAAATGCCCATTGGGCTGGGTTTAAAGTTGGGACTCTCGCAACTCGGGTTCTGGGTGTCGGCAAGGTTTGGGATTGCCAATGTTGTCGCCACCCTATTTTTCGGTTAAAGGTCACCAATAATAGTAATAATAATAATAATACTAGAAATAATAATAAGAGTAATCATAATAATAAAATAATAATAATAATAATAATAGTAATAATAATAATAGTAATAATAATAGTAATAATAGTAATAATAGTAATAAATGTCAACAACAATCAGGCCGAGGCTCAAAAGGGCCTTCTGCAGTGGCCACGCCTCCACGTGGTCCCACATCCCCCTCGTCGAGCTCGCAGGGTTCCTCGAGCTTCCTGGGCTTTGAAGAAACCCGGGGGAAAAAGTATAGTTTAGGGTTTAGGGTTTAGGGTTTAGGGTTTAGGGTTTAGGGTTTAGGTTTTTTTTTCATAATGGTTCCTTTGAGGAATGGGTCCTCCAAAAAGTATTAAAGTATGGTACTCCAAAGCCCAGCTTCAATGACTCCACAAAGCCCTTCCATTTCTTGATGGAGACCAGGGGCATTGCTGTCTCCAAGATGAGAGTGCCGCGTGTTAGCCACGCATGGCCCATAGCATCCTGGAAGATGCCGCGGTAGGACTCACAGAAGTGTGCAATCATCAAGTTCGTGAGGAAGATGTGCCAGCAAGCCCCGAATGCTATGATCCACCACTTCAGGGGCACCTCTGTCGCAGTATTGATCTCCTCGAAGCTGTTGCCGCTGTACATGCTGAGGGACATTGAGAGGAGCGACTGGAAGGCAGACGGCCAGTGGTAGAAGTCACGAAGCTGAACGCTGTCATCAGCCCCTGTCTGTGGGAGGCACGCAATGGCGCTGGCAAATGCTGTTGCCAAGAATCCCAAAGCACCCAAGTAGAGCACAAACTCCCACCAAAGGCTCGTGCAAATCACGACGAAGCTGGACAAATGGATGTTGAGATGAACGAGGTCTGAGGCCAAGATGAAGTACAGAAGCATGGGGATCGTGGAGATGCGGTCGTAGTTGTCGGAGAGACTGCAATAGAATTCACCGTGCTCGCAACAGTTCGTGACGAACCGGTCATCGACATTGAGGCAATGTAGGAAAGGCTCCATTGTTAACATGGCAAACAAAAAGACCGCCAAGACAAACTCCACGAACTCCTGTCTGGAAGAGAAAAGGTATGCAGGCACCCTGAAGCATTTGAAACACCGCAGTGTGTGGCCCTCCCGGTAGGCATGTGCAAACTGCGTAGTATGTTTGATAAACAACTGGCCCAAGCTGAAGATGTACATGAACAGCCTGCAGCCGATCAATGCCCATCTGCCAGGTCCAGCTGAATCGAACATGAGGATCCCATACTGCAAGCCGACAACGAAGTCCACCAGAGTGAGCACGAACCACAGCTTGGTGACGATGAAGGCAAAGCAGCACATCCTGGCCCAAAGGAGATCGAAAACAAAGCGTGTGCATGGGTGACAGAGCAAGCTAGGGTCACCGTGCTTGACCAGTTGATGCATGGAAGGGGCCAGCCCCCCTTCCTCCACCAAAATACGGCTGATGTAGTAGTTCACCCTGCGCACGCCGCCCTTGATCTGCTTGGATCGCCACATCAAGCCATCTAGCAATGGCTCCATCAAGGAGGGCGCCTGCTTGCACAGCAGCGGGACGATGTCCGGGTGCCGGTCCCACAAGCCCTCCATACCATAGTAGTAGCGGGCACGGTCGGCACGGATGGTCAACAAGTCTTTCAGGATGGCCTCTGCGGAATGCAATGCACCGCTTTGGATGGCCCAGAGAACTGGAGAGATGGACTCTGTGCCCACCTGCACCCGTAGGAGCATCTGCTCCCGTTGTCCTCTTGGTGCTGAGGATACCGCTTCCTCGAGCTGGCGAGCGGAGTTTTTGGTGATGGACCGCATGACTGCAGTAGAACCTTCAGCCATGGTCCGGGCGAGGGTACGGCTGACCACTTCAAAGGTCCACTGGACACCTGTTATCCAGGTTTCCTCCGGGCAGGCATTCCTCACAGCGGTCATGAAAGCAGTGACGAATGGCTGAATGAGCTCTTCCCGCACCCCGTAGCCAGCGTGAAGCAAGCCAAGGGCGGAGATGTCTTTCACGGCAGACTGCGGGGTTCGGAACATGTCCGTCATGATGTCGAGGATCCTCCCCGCGATGAACTGCAGCTTGGCGTTGGATGCCTTCAGGTACTCTTGTGACTGCTCGCAGGTGGCAAAGAAAGTCTCGAACACCTCCATCTTGAAAGCAGAGCAAGCTTCCTCGTCCATTCGTAAGAAAGACTGCAAGTGATTCATGTACACCGATGAAAGTGGCATGCGGGTCGTCAACCTCGTCTCCACACCGTCCCAAAACCAGGACCAAGCATTCTCGTGCTCCATGTTCCACTGCGACGGGAGAAGGGATCGAAGGGATGCCAACATGACCTGCTTGAAGTTGCTGAGCTCGACATTTTCATAATGCACTAGTGCCAAGCACAGCAAGTCGCATTCTTCTTGCAACCTGGAGATGTTTCCACAGTTCGGCACGAGCGCTCGGAGGGATCGGAGCATCTCTTCAAACCAGGCATTCTCGCCCATGTTCATCACGGAAGCGTTGAAAAGAACCATGTCATGGAATGACCGTGGCACATGAACGGATCCTACACTGGCCAAGCTCTTCCTGCGCTTGCGCTCGCCCGTACTCCTCTCGCTAGCCGACACGGGGCCGTTGTCATCACTTTGTGGATCACCTTCTTCAGAGTCAGGCGGAACTGGCGAATCGGCATCCACGTTCTCGCCCTCTGAGTGTTCCAAGGCAGTCCAGCTTGTGCGGAGGATGCGCAGACGTGTCTCGAACTTGTTCCGGGTACGAAGCATAGTCCTGCCCATTGAATCAACCAGCATTGAGACACCGAACTGGAACTCTGGTGTGAGGAGGGCCGCAAGCTTGTTGCTGCACACATCTAGAAGAACCGCTTTGAAGCTGTCCACGTCAGACTGCTGAAGAGCCACACTCATGTGCCTGAGAGCACAAAACTCCATGCTTGCTCGCAGTTGGCTTGCCTCGGCAAGCCCAGCAACGAGCTTGCCGAAGGCTTCCCACGCGGCATGGGCACGCTTTAGCATCGGCGCCGACCGAGGAGCCACTCCTTTCAAACTCTCGAAGAACTCCAAGAAGGCACCCTTCTGGTCCATGATCTTCCAGCCAGTCTGCACTTCCTTGACCGTGAAATCGTCCAGCTCGACCATGTCAATGACGTCTTGTGCATCCATGATGAAAAGCGCGTCTGCCCCCTTCGAGGCCCCTTGAAAACTGTTAAAATCGGCCCTTTGAACTTGAGCCGCAGAGGAAGGGCCCAGGGATTCGCAGGGAATCCAAAGCCCCAGCATCAAGCTTGCAGCCCACACCTCCCACCTTGGTGCCTTGAAAAGTCTCACGCCAGCTAAATAATCGCTCATCGCAAGCTTCAGCCACAAGCTTGCGGAATTCTTGGGACCCAGCCGCCGGTACCTGCGAAGAGGACCGAGTTCAAAAGCTTCGGCTCTCGGCCATGGGGTGTCCGGAGCTCACATACCCTAAGGGTCCATGTACCCAAATAGAGATACTTTGGCCTTAAAGTTGTCCCTATATAGGTACTTCGGGGCCAATGTATATCCTATATGAGTACGTGGACCCTTAGGGATACTGAGGGTTCGACTCGCACACTCGCACTGGGTTGGCACTGATTCATAAGTCGGACATGAGGCTTAAAATAAGGGCCTTAATAATTCTAATAGGGTTTTGGGGTCCTTTATAGCATAAGCATAATAAGGAACCCCCAAAATAATATGGGTAATTATTGAGGCTTCTATATAAGGGTCCCATTTCGGTGCTCACACTCGGACAAGCCAGGCAAAGCTCTTGGCGCATGGTCGATTGAGGTGAAGCACTTCCCAAGACGGATCGATTTCTCGAGAATATCATGTAAGGTATCATTGCCGTTTGCCTCCCTGGGCACCCAGAGCGGCCATTCCCGAGATGCACCGACACCCCTCCCCCCCCCATCTTTTTGCCGGAGGAAGGTGGAAGACCCCTCTGTCTCTCTCTCCCTCTCTCTCGGTCTCTCGCTCTTGAGACTTGCATATTCTTCACTCGGAACTCACTCCACGTTAGCCAGCACAGCTCTGATTTAGCACAACCAGCAAGATTTGCACGACACGCTCTCTCGCCCAGGCTGGCTCCAGAAGTTGATAACCTCTGCCCTGCTGAGAATTCTTGCCCTTGGGGGCCATTGACGTCATCTACCTGTACAGTAGTTCGTGACTAGCAGGTGTCTGTGCTGCAGACCGGTGGCCTGCTCGATGATCTTCATCTGGTCCCGCCAATTCCCGTGCTCTTCACCTGAGAAGAAAGAAGCGACCGAAGGCGTTTCGCGGGTATGCGCGGGAAAAGTAGATCTCACCCCAACAAGCCGAACAACACAAACTCTAAATCCCAAGCCCAAAATCCTACACCCAAAGCCCCAAAACCCGACCACTCGACGAACATCTCTGGATTCGCCAAGGCACGTCTTCTCCGATGCTTCAACTTCTCAGCCTCTTCTGCTTCCTTGCGGCCAGCATGGCTTTGGGGTGCAGGACCAACACTGGTTTTAGGTTCTTGGGGCTTGGGGTCAAACGGATAAGTCCAGGCTGTGAAAGCAGTCTCCTGATGACAAAGGCCGGAAGGATCACATCAAGACCTAACCACCTCTCTGAACCCCCTACTGCGCCTTTTCTCTGAGCTCTGCCACCTCTTCCCCGCGCTGCTCCGCTTCCTGGAATCTGGACTTGCTCGTAAAGTCGCAAGAACCAAGGCTGTCGATTTCGCTCGGTTGCGATGCGAAGCTCTTGCATCCCTCCCGTCTTTGCAAAATGCTGCTTGCTTCACACTAGCTGTTCTCTCTCTCTCTCTCTCTCTCGATTGACTGCTCATCAAACAACCTAAATAACCAGTGGTCTTGAACTCAGCTTGTGTCCTCTGGCGCACAGCTTTTTGCCGAGCCTAAACCTCTGAGGCGGCGAGCCTGCTTCCATCGCTGGACCATCTCCTGGCAGTCTCAGAAGCTGCAATGGGTTTAGGGTTCAGGGTGAGCTTAGGGTTTACACTCTCACAACTCGGACAAGACAGGTCAGGGTGAGCTTAGGGTTTAGGTTTAGGGTTTAGGGTTTCGAGCTTTGTCTGCATGTTGTACTGGTGACTTTTTGAACTGCAGCCGTCTCATGTTGTCTTCTTCTCAGCCGTATGACAATTTGGGGCATCTGCTCTTTCTCTCGGTCTTCTCCCCCCTTCCTTAGTCGCTTTTGCATCTACAAGGTTCGTGGAGCCTGGCCCCTCACCGCCACATGCACAGCCAGGCCAGATGCTAGGATCCCTACAGGCCAAGGGTGTTCGTCGAAAGAATCATGACATCCCTCCCAGTCCCATGCAAGGTTTGGGGTCGCCATGCTCGCTGCCTCAGTACCTGCCTTCCTTGCCCGACGCAAGTACTTGTGAATCCTCTCGCTCACTCTTATGCCGTCAGCGGTATGGCGGAGCGCAGCGCGCAAGCTAAAAAGGTAATGGAGAAAGAGCTAACGAGGTTCGAAGACATCATGCCACGAAGCGGATCATCCCGGGGCTCTGCAATGCCGATCCGAGGCATGGCTTGCAAGCTCGGAGCTTGATGTGCAATCTGACACCTCTTCGAGACTGGCAGCATTGACGGCAAGCCAGACAGGCACTCGTGTATGAATCCATGGTAGCAGATCGAAAGCCCGATCGCAATCTTAGTTTAATAAGATGGTATCCTAATAACACCCTATGGTCGTGTTTTTTCCCGAAAACACTCTGATCGGACATGTTCAATGTCAAGTAAACCCCAACTTGCACCCTAAACAAAGGATCCCTGTGCAGGTTTGACCTGTCTTTGAGCACAAGATCTCCCGCAGACCCTGGCCTTCATTCCGGACAGCTCCGCCTGATGAAGTCCGAGGTGCCTGGACGAAAGCATCTTTCTGGGTCGTTCTCTGAATTCCGGTCCCTTTTAGGGTCCTTTTTATAAGGGTTTCGTACTATATTCGGGACCTAAAAAAGGAGCCCTAATTTAAGCAACTACCCATATCAAAGTTCTGCTTGTTCTTGTCTACCTTGACGTCCCCTGTTTTCTGGGTCCTTCATGTCAGGGTGTTTAACCCAGGTCTTGGGGGTAAGTCATACTTTAACTATCGTAAGCAACTCCCGCCCCCCTCCCCCCCCCAAACACAAAAAAAAAGCATTGATATTGAATATTTCGACTCTGATTCTCGCACACGCAGGCAAGGCTCCTCTTATTGAACACATTGAATAATTCAGTACCTAGGTTCAGCCCCTATGTACATTGGTCTCTGGAGCCTCTGCATCTCGGCCCGTTCAGCTTGGCATCTTTGGGAAGCCTCGCGGATGCGTCGGATGCTCTGGGCTACTTGGAGGTTCATGAATAGTTATATAAGTAGGGTTATAAGTAGGGCAACTATCATTATAACCCATATTAGGGGACTTATAACCCCACTTACAACTAATTACCCATGAAGCTCCAAGTACTAGTGTGTTTTTACAAGGAAGCCTCCAAAAAAGCACACAAGCATAAGCTGTCTACAAGGATATCCCTACCTAGTTGATTGGTCTTCACCATGATAAGGGGAATTATTTGGACTTTTTGATGCTAATGTGTATTTTTGGGCCCCCATCTATGGAAAGACAGACGTATATAGCACACATGCGCGCGGACGCACACAATAATTCTTGCAATGACCTGGTTTCTTCAGGCTGCATGCCAGCTCGAGACTATATGTTAACCCCAAGACCCCCACTCAAGTCGTCGGAGCCCCGGTACCTTTCATCGATTCATGCTTGTTTGGGGAAGTGCTCATAGCAACCGGCTCTGCGCATTCAACTGCAAGGCCTTTCGCAGCTCTCGTGCCAGCTCCTCTCCAAGAAAATGCATGGCCCCTTCGTCCAGGAGAGTAGGCAAAACCACCTCTAGTTAGTATGGTACAGGGTTGATAAAGGTCTGATAAGTCAGGCCCTTTATATTTGGAGTCTTGATTCTGCTACTTGGAGTCACACAGCTTCCCTTTGGATACTGATGCTCACAGGCCAGTATCTGCCACTTGCCGGGGGGGCATGTGGAGACGTCAATCGCGCTGGGCTCATGACGGTTTATGTTCGCATAAACTTTTGAGGTTCTGCCCCCAGGCTGTATTTCCGGACCTGCACCACCGTGGCCCATCTGATGTCTAGGCAGCGTCACAACATGAACCAGAGACATGCAGATTCCGACGCCGGCAGTCCCCGAAGTACTTCTGCATGGACGACCTTGGTGAATTGGGGAAGGTTTCTGGCCTCTGTTGAAGACTACCCAACATGCGTGCCCGGTCAGCTCTCTGCACCATCTCGGCACTTCTTCGCAACAAGGCCTTTCCTGCTAAAACTATGCAAGCGATGCTGGGTGAACCGGTTACACACATTACATACATCAGAGCTCACAGATCTCATTTCGGCGCATCTCCGGCCAGCGCCTCCCCAAGCCAGGTGAAGAATTTGCGCTGCCAGGACCACTCGTAGGGCTGGGCTTCGGGGAAGGGAAACCCCTTGCCGATGGCATAGAGGGGTCCCAGCAATCCTCCCCGACCTCCCGTGTTCCCCTGGCGCCGGTCGATGACGTAGCCCGCAGTGTACTCTACCACCTGGGAGTTTCAGACCACCTAGCAGATATATATATATATATATATATATTTTTAAATATAATTATAACATATATACATATATATATATATAGAGAGAGAGTAGGATACTTCTTCTACAAGGACCCTTCGTAAGGTACCGCCACTTTGAAGGAAAGCCCACCTGCCCCTGCTCGTTAAAGCGCAAAGAGCAAGCCTCGGGGGGGCTCTCGTAGGCCTTATTGGTGGCCTCCGAGATCAGCGGAGGCACTGCTCCCAGGTTCGTACCCATAGAACGGCCGGTGAACCAAACTCGCGAGGCATCGTAGGGGTCCACGCGAAAGTGATGCCACCGAACCTTCACGTCCGGGAAAGCCACCAACAAGTCGAATTGGCCGAGCTGTCGTATGAAAGTTGCCTTGTCCAAGGGCCCAATAACCTGCCCGACAAATTCAAAATCCTCTGCCAACATATCGGGCTCTGTTATGCCGTACTGGTTCTTCGCCAGATACAGCTTCGTCCTCTGGATCAGCTCGTCCGCCGGGATGGGAAATTTATGGCTCGCGATCATGTCGCCTTCCCGGGCATCGGTGACAACTTCTTCCTTCTGCTCCCATGCTTTCACAGCCTCCAGCTCCTCTTTTGTGAGGGCCCCGAGTCGCGTCCGTCGTGTCCTGCTTGGCGTCGTCGACCTCGTCGGAAATCTCGACACAAAGCTGAGACTTGCTGTGCCAAGAGCAAGAGCCAGCAGAAGCCAACGCCGCCGCAGCATCTCTATCGTGGCAAGGGCGCTTCTCAAGTGCGCAGGACTTGAGCAAAAAGGCTCGGGGCGGTGTAGGCAGGGTCTGGTCACCACGACGCTCACAAGTCTCCGACCGCTGTCCCTGAGCTTGAGCTCAGCCCCGTGCCACTCTGACTGCATAGGCTGGAGCACCTCGCCACTACATCAAAGCTCCAGAGTCAGGGGTTTGGGCCGCATCAGGAGCTCTGATAATACATTGAAGATGTCGGGTACATCTTTTCGATATTCAGACACATTCAGCTTTCCTTCGGCAGGCCGTTTGCTCCGACTACTCCACGTCAGAGTTTGTCTCCGCATTGCTGAGCATGAAGCCCTTTTTTGCATCACCCTATTGAAACCTTACCAACCCTTATGACTTATCATGACAAGCGGAACCCATTTAGCAGCTCTTTGCTTAAACGGCCAGTGTCCTGTGCGAAGAGCTCCCGTACAGCTCGGGACAGTCGATCGGCACCTTGCATGTCAAAACATTGTTCCATGGGACTCAGCTTATTGAAGAACATTGTACCAACTAAAAACCCTAAACCCTTTGCATCCAGGACTCTTGCAAGCCTAAACCCTAAACCCCCTAAACCCTCAAGAAGTGAAGCCAACTCCTGCCCCTCCTTCCTGCCTTCCATCCCCTGTCGTTACCCCCCATGTGTGACCTTCGTTCGTCCTATCCCGTCGTGTCTGGGTTTTCAATACATGTATCTACATGTGTGTATACATACATACATACCTGCCTGCCTGCCTGCCTGCCTACCTGCCTACCTACCTGCCTGCCTGCGTACATGCGTACAGATTCCACGCTCAGCAGAGCTCACGGTTATCATAGTTACATGACTCAGCATACCCTCCACATGTT
>CAJNDV010001715.1:523-14143 GCA_905221635.1 Symbiodinium sp. CCMP2456
GTGCTTGCATAAGTAGATGCTGAGGATACTTTTTGCACACTTCCAAAACTGTAGGTCGGCATAAAGATTACAGAGGTTCTATGGGGTCGTTTTAGCAGGCATGCAGATATCATGCGCGGCTGGGAAGGCTTCGGTTGGTATGGGTCAAGTGCATAAACCGAAGATAAGTGTAAGCGGCAAAGCTGCAGCAGGAGAGCTTTCACGTGTGAGTCCCATTGCTTCAAATCCTGGGGAACGTACTTCAGCATTTGCCTGACATGCGTGGTTCACCTGCTGTCTTTATGTGCCAAGCATATTCCACCAAAGCCACAAGCACGGCAGATTGGGTCCGTCAGATTTTGACACAAACATAGAACCTGCAACTTTCCCGAGAGTTCATGTTCGCTTGCAGCGATGCTTCAGCCGTCATATTCGCGCCGGCACCAAGCTAGCCAGCCAGATCTGTCCCCGGGGCGGACCCGATGTTGAAGTCGCACCTGCGCCGCCAAGACTGTATTGACAAGTCCTACTGGTTTTTCCGCACCTTCTCGGTTGTATCACTTGGCTGGGATGCTTCTCAAGTTCTACTTGATGCATAGTGTTCACTTGAACTCTTCAGTTCAGGTGCCAGCCACATAGCGCTACAATCGACCGAGGCCACGCAGACTGACCACTGCTTTGAGTTCATCATGTTCGCTTGCGTCGCTGCTTCAGCCGTCAAAATCGCGCTAGCACCAAGCTAGCCAGAACTGTCTCGGGGTGAAACCGATGTTGAGGTCGCAGCTGTGCCGCACAGGCTGTATTGACAATTCCCACTGGATTGCCGCGCCTTCTCGGTTGTATCACCTGGGTGGGATGCTTCTCAAGTTCTACCTGATGCACAGTGTTCCGTTGCACTTTTCAGCTCAGGTGCCAGGCACAAAGCACTACAATCGACCGAGGCCACGCCGACTGACCTGTGCACTGTTTTTGACACACATAGAGCCTGCAACTTTCACGAGAGTTCATGCTCGCTTGCAGCGCTGCTTCAGCCGTCATATTCGAACCAGCACCAAGCTAGCCAGATCTGTCCCAACTTGGACCCGATGTTGAAGTCGCAGCTGTGCCGCCAAGACTGTATTGACAATTCCCACTGGATTGCCGCACCTTCTCGGTTGTATCACTTGGCTGGGATGCTTCTCAAGTTCTACCTGATGCACAGTGTTCAGTTGCACTTTTCAGCTCAGGTGCCAGGCACAGAGCGCAACAATCAGTAGCACTCGCAGGCCGCGCCGACTCGACCTGTGCCATGTGCGTGGCAAGCGAGAGCCTACCCGGTCATGCGTAGGATTGCAGCAGTCGCTTTTTGGTAGTCGGGCCATCCTAGACAATCTAATTCAGTCGGGCCGCTGCCTAGAAGCTGCTGTGGCCGACATGGATTTCCAGCTGACAGCTCATAGCCCGCACTGCGAGGAGCTGCCTCCAAATCTCGCTTCTTGTCGCGTGCTCTGTCAACTCGGAGCGCAGAGAAACCCTTGATGAACCTGCTATGTTACTCCCGCCAAGCTAGAGCCTGCCCGGTCTTCGGTGCACAGGATCAAAGCTGTCACTTCATGGTCGTGCCATCCTAGACGACAAAATTCGGTTGTTTAGCCGCTGCCAAGACGGTGCAGCGTAGCCTCGGTCCCCTTACTCCTTAACTCCCTAAATCTTGATGTTTAGGGTTGAGGGTTTTGGGGTTTAGGGAAAAAGGGTTAAACTACCCATAGGCCCCATAGTAGTTCCCTAAATCTTGATGCTGAAACCTTCTACCTCCCCAAACCCGCGAAATCCTGTCCTCTCTTCAAGCAGCTGACAGGTCCTCACGGCTACTGCGAGGAGCCCGCATCCCCCACTCTTGGTTCTGTCGCTCGTCTAAGCTGACTCGGGATGAGCCAACTGTTGGCACTGCTTTCAAAAGCCTGGCTCCTGCCGTCCCAGTATACCACCTTTCAGAACGGCATCCGCGTGGCAGGTTCCGCCTGTTGTCCAGTGGAGTTTTCATGAAAGCACACTCGGGATCGGTATGCCAAAGTTTGCTCTCGTACCTGTCGTGTGCATCGGGTCCTGAAGGGCATGCCCCCCTCAAGAGTTGTAGGCTGCCGCGCAGATTTTTGGTGGCTGGTAGGTTGAGTTGCAGGACAACGATGCCAAAATGGGGTTGCCAAGTTGATTCAGCAGGTGATAGCTATCCAATAATTTCAAGAGTGATGGTGGGCACAGGAAGGGCGTAAGACGGCCTGGTTCAAGGTTTTGCTTGATGCTGTCACCCTTTCTGTCTCATGTAAAGCACATGTGCATGAACAAGGCCTGCCTGCCCGACTACTCTCTTGGTCCTGCGCGAATGTCGAGAGCAGCGGACACAGTCGAGGATGCCGCTGTCCGCCAGCAGCCATGCGCCACTTTTGTGCCGAAGTTCGCACCGAAGGCGTAAAGCATAGAAACGGCGGCATCACCCAAGAGAAAGGCTTCTTTCCGCACTTGTTCAACGTGCTTCGTTGTCTCAGACCGTTAGCCTCGTGCGCCGTGGCCAATCCTTGCCAGCCAGCGAGATAGCCGGCTGTTGGTCTTGATTTAGTCTTTAGTCTCGGCTGCTTTCGCCCCTCACGCTTGATGCGAGTCGGCGGGTCTCTGGCCAGCAGCGAGGAAATGCCACATGCTCTTGTTCGCAAGGTTGCTACGATTGCGTCAGCCAGATCCTCTCGTGACGCGGTCCCAAGCTAGCCACAGAGTCGCCCCTGATTGGCGCAGGGATGGAACTTCCTGAGAGTTTCGGTTCAGCTGACGATGTTGATGCAGAGCACAGGAAGGGCGTAAGACGGCCTGGTTCAAGGTTTTGCTTGATGCTTTCACCCTTTATGTCGCATGTAAGGCACATGTACATTAACAAGGCCTGCCTGCCCGACTACTCTCTTGGTCCTGCGCGAATGCCGAGAGCAGCGGACACAGTCGAGGATGCTGCTGTCCGCCAGCAGCCATGCGCCACTTTTGTGCCGAAGTTCGCACCGAAGGCGTAAAGCATAGAAACGGCGGCATCACCCAAGAGAAAGCTTCTTTCCGTTCAACGTGCTTCGTTGTCTCAGACCGTTAGCCTCGTGCGCCGTGGCCAATCCTTACCAGCCAGCGAGATAGCCGGCTGTTGGTCTTGATTTAGTCTCGGCTGCTTTCGCCCCTCGCGCTTGATGCGAGTCGGCGGGTCTCTGGCCGGCGCCGAGGAAATGCCACATGCTCTTGTTCGCAAGGTTGCTACGCTTGTGTCATCCAGGGACGACATGCAGATCCACAGCTTCAGATGTTCTTGCGACATGGTCCGAAGCTAGCCACAGAGTCGCCACTGATTGTCGAAGGGATGGAACGGCAAGTTTCTGAGAGTTTCGGTTTCAGACCACACACAATGCGCACCTCACGGAGTTGGGAATCGTCGGCAACATGGTGCCGCGTTTTGTGATTCCGTCTTGCACGGCTCGGTTCGCTCTGGCACCGATATCAGGAGGTGATGGTTGCAGCAGCTCGCCTTCAACCTCAAGTCGTCGACTGAAGCTGCGACCAATCTTGTCTTCCTTTTTGCAGACATTTCACCCTAAACCCTAAACTTGACGCAATACCGAACCCGAAATGCCACGCAAGGCATGGAATTCTGATAAAGCTCTCGGCTGAAGAGGCGAATCCATCGGCCGCTCGGAGGCCGCAATGAAGCTTCGCTCCACTGGAATCGGTTTCGCGCTTTCAAAATTCTGCTGCCGTCTCATATTCGTTGGTCTTCTCGATAGATATGATACTGTCTGAGTTATATGAATACATCTGAATACTCTTATTTCAGCCATCTTAATAGGAAAGATTGTGAAAGTGTTGAAGGATCGCAAAGGATTTGGGAGTGCATGATCTCGCTATTTAGTTTTTCCCCCTCTCTTTCATCTCTAACGGTATATTTTCCCATGTTATTGCTATCTAAAAAATTCTTGCTATTCATTATTGGTTGTTTAGTTGGCTAAAATGGTCTGCATATACAAGAGGTATAATAGAACACGGTTCGTCCGATTCGAATTATAATATATTGGTTAGAATTCTTAGATACTATTTCGCTAGTGAGGAAGACGATAATTATTCAAATATATTTCAATTATTTTTTAATATATTTGATGGTAAAAATTTATTATTAATTATATTTCAAAATATAATTATTCGTATATTAAACTTTTTCATAGAGGTTTGGTATGAAAGAGCCGCACAATATTCTAAATTTAGATTTTCTTCTCGAATAAAATGGTGCTATTCGGGTCGCATATTTTGGGATTGGCACGCGAATCATTTGATTACTTATAATATCGTTTTCTGGCACGATTCTTTTGAAATTTTAGTAGTGCGAATTCTAGAATCATATTTTCTGAATTTAGATTTTTTTACCTATATATTTATATTTATAGATATATATAGCACTATTTATCTCTACGAGAATACACCTTGATTGGAAATTAACGAATCTGGGGAGAATATATTAATTGCTTATTTTCTCAGAAGAGGCGGATATCTTTATCTTAAATATCTAATAAAGAGGATTCAATATGATAACTGATATATTTAGAGACGTCTGGTTATATAATTATTATCTAAATTTCTGAAGTGGTTTTATAGATTATAGCTAGGAAAAGGACATTCATCGATGAATTTATAAAACTACCGGAAAGATTTATTGCCATAATTATGAAATAGAAGACTTCTATCGATTAATTAATAGAGCCGGCACTAACAACAACCAATATATATGCCTCTAAACTATACAAATCCCTTGAAATAACAACGGACTTCAAAAATCGAGAAATCTGGCAAATTCAAGATATCAAGATAAATTTATTTTCTGATCCTTCATAATCATCCTCTCTCCCTTCAAAATCTTCTCTAGATATGAATGATAATCGATTTAAAACTGATTTCTAAAAATCATGAAGAATCTCTATTACTAACAGCATCATTCGTTCCAGGGCACGGTATGCGACCTTTCATGAAAGCATAAAAAATCGCACCCCTGCGGGATAGATTGATGGAGCGTATCTCATTTGATGGAGGCCCGTCTTGCTAGAGAATAGGTCTCGTTCGCTCGTATGGGATCAATTGAATAATGATGCTCCGATTGAATAAGAGATGGATTTTCATAATCAAGAGGTCCTATAATGATGCTAGTGTCTGAGTCTCTAATTGATTATATAGATATCTTGTAGTAGATGATAAGAGAAGAATTCTATCTACCTCAGAAATTCCTTTACCGGACTCCGGATATCAGGAAATTGATATTCCTATATCTCTATAGGATTATATAGGACGAGATATTCTCTCGCCGTCATCTCGTTCCAATACCTCCGAAGATACTTCTGAAGACAGTGACAAAACTGTTAGGCTTCATCATGAAGGCCACGGAATCGTGCGTACCCCTAAAAGGTCTATGGATAAAGCTCTGATAGAAATAAGACGAAGAAATAATATATCGGGAACAGTAGAAATTATTGATAGCCAAATAGAATTTTCTGCTAGTCAAATGAGCGAAGAGAAAAAATTATCGAAGAGTTGACCAGACTAGGGCCGGCATTAACGAATGGGCACGGAAGCTATAATCATATACTCGGAAGACTTGCGGACCGGTAGCTTTAAAAATCGATGCGCGGAAGGGGGGTGCCCAAGGGTATCTTGTCGAAGGATTGGATGTAAATAAATGCGCAAGGGCACGCGGAAAGCTTGAATTTTAAGAACTATCCCAAGGACCCAAGGGCCCACGCGTAAGGGACAATTGGCCCCACGGAAGCTACGCGCACCTTAAATACGGAAGGGATTTATAACGTCAATGGATTGAAAAGAGATTTTGATATCCGTTCAAATGGAAGATGATACTCCATCTTAAGATAAGGCTTCAGATATCTCAGCCTTATCTGATTCGATGGATAGGACTGTGCCTTCTCGTCCTGCTGGGTTTCCATTACCTGCTATTTCGACTATGGCGACCGATTCCCCGCAGATTCGAGATCCTTTATTAGCTCTTCCTTCCCTGTCGGCAGGTAGTGTTTGCACTCCCACAGCTCCTATATAGTAGTCAGATGCTCTTCTCACAACCAATGGTCAGGACGTGCGTATAGAATTGGCATTATCTAGAGTAGTGGGGGGGTCAGTATTCAGCTTTAGAACTGATAATTGTGAATTATTATAAAGATAACGCCTCATTAGAATTTTGAATATAAAATGATTCCTTTGACAGATTTATATAATAGAGGACAATTCAGCTCCCTCCTCTTGAGCTTCGCTATCTTACAACAATAACGTGTCAGTAGACAACAGATATAATTCGGATATTTGATCGAGCCAAGCGCCTTGAATCTAAAATATATATTCACTAGTCGTTCGAATTGTGCGAGCTTTTCCTGCTATATCAAACCCTTTCTATTGAGCTTCTTTTGAGCAATATAATCTATATTATTTTGCCCATGATTCAGATATATCAGGAATTCAAGGTATGAAGCATATTTATTCGAATTGCAGCTTTTGTGGTTTATGCGGCCCTGGCCCTTGGTTGCAGCCTCGGGGGCTTCGGGAAGTTTGGCTTCTCTGAATTTTCAATTTTCAGGGAGCTGGCTGGGTTCTGACACGGGGATATTGATTCTTCCTGAGGCTTCTCTTCCTCCGGGGAGGGCGGGAATATTTTATTTGGGTCGTGATATCTGACTCTGGGACCTACACGTTCCGTCTATCCTCTTCGGATTTTGCCTTGGAATTCTTTTGGGCCCCTATTTGGATTTCCTTCTGTTATGACGGCTTGGGCTTTTGCGCAGTTGGGAACGATTCCGGCCCATTTCCCGGCTATCCAGAATTCTTGAATGAGCCTGAGGACTGAGGAGGCTTCTCCTCGGGAAGAGGCCAAGGCATTCCGCTCTCTTCTGCAGCGACTAGAAAGTCGAATCGCTGATCTTGAAGATCAGGCAGGATTCGAGGTTGTTGAAGCAATGAGCCCATGGAGTCTCAAGCGCGTCCAGTAGTCTACCCAAATTCCCTTGCAGACCCTACGGGGTCCCGGCGAGCGGCTCAAGCCCGGCTCGCCCCATTTCAGGATCGCAGGGAGCCACTTCGTTTGCCTTCGATTCCAGGAGCCTCCACGCTGGAGTTCCGAGTGTATTTGGCCCGAGGCATAGGGCGTTTTCTTGCTGGTGGTCGCTTGTCCGGCCGATCCATGGGGAGTTCAAGGCGAGAGCAGTTACAACTCTCGAGCAGAATCTAGATCGTATGCAAGGACTTCTAAAGAAAAAATCTTGCTTCGTGGGCTCGTCGAGGAAGGGCTATGGTAATCTTCATCGGGGTGCCATCTCAAACCTGCCGGATGGTCGCCCCGAGGGGAAAGGAGGAAAGAAGGGAGACAGAGGAGGGCACGGAGGAAAGGGAGATGAGAAGGACGAGAAGTAAGAAGGTGGCTTCCGGAAGCTGCCGCTCGGCCTTATATGAGCCGTTCCTTGCCGTGCCCTGCTCCCCGCATCGATATAGCTTATGTGGCTGCCGGGTTCTCTCTACTAGGGGGAGCTTTTCAAGAGCGAAGATCAGAAGATATTTCTTGTTAGACCCGTGCCTTCAGAGTAGTTTTGTGCCGGTCGCCCCCAGGTACCTTTTGACAAGTGATCTGCTTTCTGAACCCGTGTCGAGCTCTGCAGAACCTTTGAAACCTCGGAAGGTTAATCAGTTCTCTTTTCGAGCGACTGGCTCAGGACTTGACTTCAGCTGGCCGGGCTTGATGGAGGAACACTGAGCATTAAATATATACCCATTAGCGATATCTTTCTCCAGCAAAAAGACCGGAAGCGGCGAAGAATGGAATATGTGAAGCATAGTTCATTCGAACTGCAGCTTTTATGACCCTCCCGCCACACTTGGAACGCTGAGCACTAAATATTCAAGGTGAAACCTGAGTGTACTGCTCCAATTCGAGGTTCGATTTGGGTCAGATAAAGAGAACATATTTTGAGACTTTGAGACTGGTTCGAATTTCGGACAGCACTCGGACTTTTTTCAGGCAGGATCAGGTCGGACGGATTGCTTGCAGCAAGACTTTGCTTTGATATGGCTTTCTCGATACTGCCTGTGGGGATTTGTTGGAGTAGAATCGGTATTGTGCACTTTGAGCTATTGCGCATCTTCACGCTTGCTCGTGTCAACCGATCACCACACCCTGTTCGAATGGGGGCAAAACGCAGTCAAATCTAAGGTTTGAGACCGAAGAGGCTCTCAATACGGAAACGACAGCGAAGCAGCGGTGGGTTCGTCGGTTAATGAGCGATCCGCTCTCAAAAAGGTTCCCGCTCAAAGCTTCAGAATTTTAGCTGAGAGTTTTTCCAAACCGATCCGAAGTCCGGATCTTCATCTGTGCAAAACCAGGTTTCTAGCAAATCCAAAAGTTTTATTGATATATATTTATTGATATATCTAATAAATGAGAAAATATAAAAGCTATGAAAAGCCTCTTCCGATAGAGAAAAGGATATTTTGTAGGATCGCGACAATAATGGGATATCAGTTACAAGCTTGATAATGCAACTAATTCATCTTCCTGTGTGTTGCCATCGCATTGCTTGTGATTGCGTCCTCCATATATTTGCGATAAAAAGGCAAGTGCGTGAAATGAACGCATTATTAAGTGATGCGCCGGTTTTGCACATGAGCGCTATCGTGTTGCCGAAGGTATTTGGATGAAGGAGACAATATAATTAATTGCTGCGGGATGTGCCGCACTCACTTCGCTTGGGATATCCAAGCGTTAAAACGTATCTTCTTTGTCTTGATATTTGAAAGCCCTATGATTATTATATTCGGGATTCTCAAAATTGAAGGTATCTTGATTTCGACATCGTGAATATTTTTCAATAAATAAAATTTTGAATAAAACTTGGGAGATTTCTAAATATTCTTGATCGAGCTTCGACTATCCCAGAGAAAATAATCCACCGTTGCCTGTGTGCGCAAAAAACTGTCATAGAAAGTTTGATTCTAAAGATCTCACTCTATGGGGCACGCCAATGGTTTGAGAAGATAGCTGGCTGCCGTCCTCTCGCTCTGCTTGTAGTGCCTCCATACGGCATGCTGGGCTGATTACACTGACAAGATATAAGACAGTCCCCCAAGCCCGGCGGTCACTGGCCTCCTCCGCAATTGCCGCTCAGGGCAGGGCAGACGAGTCCCGCGGATGTAATTGCTAGCCTGGCCTCGAGCTATATCTCGGCCTCCTCCTTGACCACCGCCGGGAGGGGGTCCTTGTCCTCCTCGGCCTCCCAGGGATCAGTTCGTAATGCGACAATACGATATGCGTCCCTTTCTCGGATTCAGCTTATAAGGATTGTCATCCAAAACCCGTGTTTGGCGTGCCTCGAACTAGTCCAACGTCCGTGGGCGACGCCCCAAAAGGCGGGTTCGGTTCCAATGCCCCCCCTCGGAGGCCAGCAACCAGTCCCAGAAGCCCCATTATCTTTATCAGATCGCTATCCCCCTCATTGATGATATTCCCGCCAAGAGCCAAACCTGACGGATCGACCCGTTGAAGCTTTGCAGAAGGCTCCTGTGCTCCGCCCAAGTACGGTAGGCGCACGGCCGCTGTCCAAGCCCCGGGAAGATCTGCGCCAAAGTGAAGTCCTCGGCCATATACCGCTCGATGGCCTTTGAGATCTCCGAGGGCGAAATCCTGAGCAGAATCCGAAGGCGCTGATAGGCTGCGGCCTTGCTCCTCCCGCCGCCAGTGGAGTTGCTACTGGAATCGACTCCCCCATCCGCATGGTCCAAGACGTCTTCCAGACTTCCCGGCCTCTTATCTTTGTATATATGCTGGAGGATCTTGCTCATCTGCAGAATAGCTGATTCCAACTCGGAACTCCCGGCTTTTCCTCGGCGACCTTCTACGTCGTCGTGATCCCCGCTAAGCAGGCGGACTTCAATACAGCCGGATCCAATCCCGGGAGACCACCCTCTGCTTCCTTCGCCGTGGTACTCGGCTTCGTAGCAGGAGTGCTCCTCTCGGCTCCGCCAGCTTTGGGAGCTCCCCGGTCCAAGAGAGCCTGAATACCAGCCCTTCAAGTCCCCGATCGGGCTCTCCATAGTGGTGTTCGAACTCGTGAGCCGAATGGAAGGTGAAGTGCTCCCCGGTGATCGCGGTTAACGATACTATATATGGGCATGCCGGGCTCGGTCCTCTGGCTCGGTCCTCCTGCATTCCCTCCGGAGCCCGCCGCCACAAAGATGATCTCGGTCCCTTCGTCCGCTGCTCCGAACGCCGTTGCTTCGCCGCCGCCGGCGAAAGCCACATTCTCGACGAGGACATCTTTCAAGATCCCGATCTAAGTCTTGATGAGGTTGTCCCGATCTACCTCTGAAGTTGCTAACACCTCAGCGAGCACGGACCTTAGAAGGACACTCGAGGGGAGATAACGCCGGGCAGTTGTCCGGTCTATCAACGACATCTACCTCTAGTCTTGTTGCGGAGCAAAAAGACCGGAAGCGGTGAAGAGTGGAACATGATCTATTCCCGCTTCATAGCTCCGGCTACCACAGCAGATGGCTCTCAAGTAATTGGCCACTATTCCCAGACCACTTCCTTAGAATAACGATGCTTCCTTTATCTAGATCCACATCGCATGACTTTTTCAACGAAATGGCAATCCCCAATGATCTCTCAGGACTCTACCAATATTCCAGGAGCATATTTTCTGCTTAAGACTGGAGATGAGAAGCACAGCAACAATACGTGATCCATGACTTTAGAAGGGGCCATAAATACATCATACACAATAGGCGATCCACGATTAGAGATTTTAAACTTACCACCAAATAATTCCTTCCTCTTAGGGATGATCAGGATACCAGCTTTTTCAGATTCCTCTGATATATGTTCACCAGATCCAACGAGGTGCGGGCAACTATTTCGTCTTTTGTAAAAACGACGCAAAATCTCAGGATGTCTTGCAATAGATATCATGTCAGATATTGTCGGAGCTTCGGCGATATATTCCTGAATTTCTGAATATCTTTGATTACTTATCAGATTTCAGCTATATCAAGTCTTGACCCATAGATATCATATCGAATAATGCGATACCGGGATTCTCATTCCAGGATTCTTCTCAGATCGTATCGCGGGAGCCAGACTTCTCTTCTTCAAGACGAATATCTCGTTATCACTCGTATATTGAATCTCTTCAGGGCGCTCGAGGACTTGACAATTGACGAGATCTTGGAAGCCATCAGTTCATGAATAGGACACGAATAAGTTTCATGAAATGATATTTCTGAACCTTGTGGTATCGATTAGACTTATTCGTGACCAAAAGATTACAGATATAGATATTTTCGAGATTCATGATTACAAGAAGATTTCCAATTAGGTCTACTAGGAGAATATTCGCTCGAAATAGGAGACCATTTTCTATAGAGTATTGAAACAAATATTTCGCTTAGATCAGGTCGAATAAGACAATACTGATTTTATTATTAGCCTTATTTCTTCTCAATTCAAATTCTTTCCAGAATCCGATATTCATAATTGGACTGCTCGATTCAATGACATCAAGGGATTAATAGAAGATCTTGTCAAAGATTTTCGGAAGAAATCCTCAATGCAGATCAATCAGACCTTATTGATATGATTTCAGAATACTCGACGGAAACAGCAAACTTCTCGCTCCTCTCAGCCTGAGCCCAACCCACTTCAACATAAAGGCCCGCCTAAGACCTGAGTCCACCATTGAGGAGCCCCTTGAGGATCAAGATGAAAAGAAGACGGTCCGTTTCGGATCTCTAATTTCTCCTATGGAGGATCCGATCGGGTCCCCAAGCTTGGACAATGACAAGGAGTCAGGACTAGTTGCAGCTGAGGATATTATGCACAATATCTTCCGAGATCAGATAATATTCGATTTCACGAGAATTACAATCTCCAGGGCACGGATATCAAGAATATCAATTCCTGGCTTGCATCCGCCGCACTGGGTAAAGACAAGACAAAAGATATTGATACGACTATTGCTGACTTTCTCGCGACTTGGGCTAAATTCGATAATAATAAAAAATTAATCGATAGGATTAGAATTGAATGAGGTCTTTTAGTCGTACCTGCAGCCAAATTCAAAGAGAAATATCTGACTCGACTGATTGCAGGAGACTATCTATTAGCCTCAGAATAATTATAAGAAAATTCCTCAAAAATAAAGAGATAGCAATGCATTAGGTCATTTTTCCATTGAAATATCTTTAATCTGTTTTTCTCTATATATTTTTTCGTATAAGCTAATTAATAGGATCATATAGATTCGATCCTATATTTTTTCATCTGATATCGACCTCTTTGCCCAGATTGATCCCAACTTTTCTTTTCGTCGTATTCGGAATTTGCTGATTCAATTTGAGAATCCAATTGAATATCATTGAGAATGGCATAAATAAGAATCCATAATATATTTTCGAATTTCGATAATTCCATTATTATATATTGCTATGTTGGATAGGAGATCTATTTCTTTCAAAAAGATTTCTTTATATTGAAATAGATTCAAAGGACTAATATGGGTTCAGTGCTAGCCTCAACACTCTATATTCTGCTTACTTCGAGCACTGAAACCTTATAGTTGAATAATTTTCATAATATGATACTTAATACTAGTCTTGATACTATCGTATATTAGACGGATAATCGTGCTTTCATTTTTATGTAGGCATTTCATATATTGCATAGATTCGATTATTGCTCAATTTCGAATTCTATGAGATTCTCATTCTATTTGAAGATATTCTTAAAAAGAAAATCTTAAGAAATATTTTCTCAATAAAGCAAGATTATATTATTATAGGCATTCCCGATCTTTATGATTGATTCTTTTATAGGCGGAGATTCTAATTAAAATCTATCAAGGTCGGGGATTTTCTTATCGATATCTCTATCAGATCGTTCATCATTTTTCTAAATCTGCCACTATTCGCTTTTCGCGATAAAATATGCAATTTATGAGCTATTATATGCTTTCAACCAGAGAATATTGGATATAACTTGTATCCTTCTCCTATAGTGATTCCTCTCTCTCTCTCTCTTTCTTTCTATATAAGATTTTTGCTATCAAGATTTTGATTTAGCAAGAATCATGATATGAGATTTAGATAATAATTTTCTATCTAGCTCATATATAGATCCAGCTTCGATTGATAACTATGACTTTGAGTGCAGTTCAGAGTCCATACGCATCAATTCTGAATTTGAGCCTTCTCAGAATCTATCGATCTCAATTTCGACCAATTTCTATCGACCAATTCAGAGGGAGAATATGAGTCTAGATAATTATATTTCTGATATGTCCATCAGGTAAAGTCGAAAAATCTGATAAGTCGAGGATTTGAGTTGCTATCGTCAGGATAATCAAGATAGCAATATAAATATATCTTTTTTTCTTTATATCTCTCTTCCCTAAAGATCTTTAAAATCGATTTCTAAAATGCGTGAGTATCTCTAAATATGCATAAATATCTTTCTATATCTCTCTATATATCTCTCTCTTCTTATCTATATCTATCTCTATCTATCTTTATCTCTATCTAGCTCTATCTATCTATTTCTATTTATTTATCTAT
>CAJNDV010001716.1:0-10613 GCA_905221635.1 Symbiodinium sp. CCMP2456
TTAGGGTTTAGGGTTTAGGGTTTAGGGTTCATCAGCTCCGGATCGAGCAGTTTTAAAGTATAGCGGCATTAACGGTTTAGATATAACACCCACCCACCCTCAGAATCCCATAACATTAAGAGAATTTTTTTTTCTTTTAGCCAAGTTCTTTTCACGAAGTTCGTTTTATTTTTCCTCAGCGCTTTGGGAGGTTTGGGGCGAGCCAGAACCCAAATTGCCAAAAAACTTGCCAAAAAACGACACTTTTGGCGAGGTCTGGGGCCAACTTGCCAAAAAACTTGCCCAAAAAAAACGACGCTTTTGGCGAGGTCTGGAAGCTTTGGGAGGTTTGGGGCGAGCCAGAACCCGAAATTTGCCAAAAAACTTGCCAAAAAACGACACTTTTGGCGAGGTCTGGGGCCAACTTGCCAAAAAACTTGCCAAAAAACGACACTTTTGGCGAGGTGAGCTAGAACCCGAAATTTGCCAAAAAACTTGCCAAAAAACGACACTTTTGGCGAGGTCTGGGGCCAACTTGCCAAAAAACTTGCCAAAAAACAACACTTTTGGCGAGGTCTGGAAGCTTTGGGAGGTTTGGGGCCAGCCAGAACCCGAAATTTGCCAACAAACTTCCAAAAAACGACACTTTTGGCGAGGTCCGGAGCCAACTTGCCAAAAAAACTTGCAAAAAAACGACAAATGATATTAAAGTTTAAATATACATATGATAGAGAGGTTTAGGGTTTAGGGTTTAGGGTTTAGGGTTTAGGGCACCGAAAGAACGCTTTGGCCTTGCTGTGTTGGCTTATGTGTTAGGATTGAGGGCTCAGAGTCTATGTTCAGTTTTTGGGGTTCAGGCTTAGGTTTCAAGCTTTAGGGTTTGGGTTTAGGTTTTAGGGTTTGGGTTCGGAATTTGGGATTGTTGTTTGGAGTATCCCGTGATGTCTTCGTCGCAAAGCACCAGAGAGGAGAGCCACACTAGGTGAAGCGCAGCAGTAAAGACCAGCATAAGATCCATGGTAACGGCTTTAGTACAAGCAAACCCTGAACCCTAAACCCTAAACCCTAAACCCTAAACCTTTGGTACAAGCAACAAACGACAGTGAGGGCCAGGTCGTTTGGTGTCGGGAGTGTAACTAGGGTCTTGAAATGGCTCAGACTCCTAAACCCTAAACCCTAAACCCTAAACCCTAAACCCTAAACCCTAAACTCTTTTCGTTCCGTCCGTGGTCGGCTCAAGACGGAGGAGGCCCCGAGGGTGCTTGGGCCTCTGCGTGCAGGTCAGCTTCGTTCCTTTCTGAGTTTCTGTTAGGGGCACGGGCCGGCCTGGAGAATGGGATGCTGCTTCACTGCCTACGCGGACCGGGATGTGCCGGGCACGATTGACCAGTATGTGTCGCGTGGGCGAGGTGATTAGGGGCTTGAATACCAACACTAGTCCTTCGGGTTCCTTGGTAAAGCATACTATGACGTAACCCGAGGCCCTACCATTGATCAAAGCGGCCTTTATCAGTTCAGGCAGACGCCGTATACACTTTAGGCCGAGATTTTCATGACCTAGGGTTCGTCTTCGACGACGGCATCTGGCTTAGGGCTTTCTCTTACGGGCTCCTGGCGTTTTCAATGAGTGCTAGCAGACGTAGCATCTTCTTCTAGTCTCGATGTAAGTCCAGAAGAAAGTCACTTGTTTAAATAAGTTGTGTGTATGTGTACATATGTATAAGGTTCTATATGCATATATGTATAGTTGCATATGTGTATATTTGTATACATGTATGTGTATATGTCTATATATATATATATGTTTATGCATGCATGCATATATGTGCACTCTATGTGTACATGTATTTCTGTGTGTACGAATATAGGTGTTCATGGATATGTATATATATATATATATATGTATGTGTGTGTGTGTCCCAAAAGCCCTCTCTCTCTCTATGTATTCGGGCCTCCTGTAATAGCGTCGTTCCTGTCTTGCCGGACCCAGGTATGGGCAGCGGATTCCGAAGATGAGCCTTGGGCGATGGTTTCCCTACGACGCTTGGTGCCTCCAGAACTAGAGAGCTTTCAGCCAATCCTGCAAAGGTGAAGGGTTTCGGTTTTGGGGTTTAGGCTGAGGGCTTAGGTATAAAGTTCACGGCCGGGGCGTTAAACAACTACGTTAAACCCTAAGTTCAGGAGAAGCGCGATCCCGACGGTGCCTAATGCAGCCCAAAGCACCTTAAGGCGAGTGTAGTATGCATCGGAACCTCGGTGGATGCTGTAGAAGTTCGGCTCTTAGGGGTTTAGGGTTTAGGGACTTGTGCATGCCCTACCCATCCTTCGAAACCTGCTGATTCAGCAAGTCGAGTGTCAAGTGTCAAGTACAGCTCAAGAAAAACTTCCGGTTACATTGCCTGAGATGTCCCTCCAGAGCTGATAGCGAAGCTCGAAAGTGTTGAAATCGCTTCCCCCGAAAGGCTTACCCATGGTGGTGCTGCAGTCTGCAAGAAATATGTCACGAGTAGTCCTTTTGTGATCATGTGAGGTATTGCCGGTAGCCCTCAAGAGGCAGGGTAGTCACATGGTCCTGATCGTCTCATTCCTTACCAGTTGCAAAAGCTCACAGTAACAACAGCACTCATAGTTACTTGTCATTACAATCAAAACAGTCAGAATTGGGACGCAGCTGGTCACCAGCATGCCGCAGTCTTTTTCATCGTCATCGTCATCCATCGTCATAGCCGTGGCCGCATGGTCATCATGGTTATGGTCACACGTCATCGTTGTCGTCGTCGTCATCGTCATCGTCATCGTTGTCGTGGTCGTGGTCGCGGTCTTCGTCGTCATCGTCGTCATGGTCATCATCGCCACCACCATCGTTATCATCAGTGTCGTCATTATCGTCGCCATCATCGTCACCATCCTCTTCCTCCTCCTCCTCCTCCTGCTCCTCCTCCTCCTCCGCTTGACGATTGGAAGCTCCTCTCCTCATGTCATCGTTATCACTGCAGCAGCAGGAGCATGACCTCACCCATACGTGGACACCACAGCAACACGCATACCTATACTTGACCCAATCCCCTATGCCCTCAGACCTACAATGCAACCCCGAAGCCACAAATCGCAAGTCCGAGCCCAAAGCCCTGCATCCGTACAACGTCAGCTGCTGGCGTCGAGGACTCAACGACAGTCATTGCCCAACCTGGGAACCCGGCAGCTTGCATGCTATCTCCTCAACCCTAAACCCTAAACCCTAAACCCTAAACCCTAAACATGCTATCTCCTTGATTCTGTGGGTCTTCAGGTTCCTAAGGGCCCCGGGTTTTGGGTTTACGGTTTAGGGGTTTGGGGGTTAAGGGTTAGGGTTTAGGGGTTAAGGGTTGGGGTGTAGGGTTTAGGGTTTAGGGTTTAGGGGTCAGGGTTTAGGGTTTAGGATTTAGGCTTCTGCCGAAGCCCTGCTAGTTCGGGTTCAGGGTTTAGGGTATATTTAGGGTTTAGGGTGTATTTAGGGTTTAGGGTGTAGGGGTTTAGGGTTTAGGGTGTAGCGCTTGGGGTTTAGGGTGTAGGGTTTACGGGTCTTGAGTGTAGGATCTAGGATCCTGCTTTCCGAACCTCCCCACTCCCGCTCTGTGAGGGTCTCAAGATCCAGAGCTGTGTCTGAGGTCCTGGGTGAGAGTTGGGGTTTAGGGTTTAGGGTTTAGGGTTTAGGGTTTAGGGTTTAGGGTGTGCGTCGTGGGTTTGCATTTGCAAATTCGCGAAGCCCGTCTCATGCAATTCGCTAGCGGCGCAGCTTATCTCATGTCGCGCTTTACGCCCTTGGCCTTGTATGTTTGGTCTGTCTTTAGGGTTTAGGGCTTAGGACTTTACTGGGCCCGGCAATCCAAGAAGGGCCCCAAATTGCCAAGCCCCCCAGCAATGACTTGGTCGGGATAGTATTTTGCCCTAAACCCTAAACCCTAAACCCTAAACCCTAAACCCTAAACCCTAAACCCTAAACCCTAAACCCTAA
The DNA here is from genome assembly GCA_905221635.1 of Symbiodinium sp. CCMP2456. NCBI lineage: Eukaryota > Dinophyceae > Suessiales > Symbiodiniaceae > Symbiodinium > Symbiodinium sp. CCMP2456. The sequence continues at coordinate 3,974 of CAJNDV010001716.1, forward strand.
ACCCTAAACCCTAAACCCTAAACTATAGAACTGAAAGGTTACGGCTCTTGTGGGCTTATGAACTCAGCAACTAAGGGTGAGGGCCGCCCAGAGAAGGAGATTTTGGAGTCTCAGGGTAGACACCCATAGCTTGGTGTTCTTCTGGTTGACTCTTAGGACTTTAACTTTTTGGGTTTCTATCTGAACTATATTAAGGATGCTAAAAGTTTAACTTTTAGGAGGGGTTCAGAAGTCAGCCAAGATAGGATCCAATACCCGTCCAGTTGCCGTATTTCCTTACTTTACGACCCCAACCATCAAATAGGCCAACCAAAACATGCAATACACTTCAGTGGACTAGTAGCCTAAAAACCCTAAACCCTAAACCCTAAACCAATGGACTAGTTGAGACAAAGGGTGGTGTAAGGATCCAGCCGCCAGAGTTGATTTCGACCCTGAGATCGAAAAAGAGTCCTTGAAGGAAGCTGTAGAAAGCCCATATAATGGCCCGAAGTCTGTCGCCGGCAGCTTAGGTGTTAGGGTTAAAGGTTTAAGGCTTTGGTTTTAGGGTTAAGGGTTTAGGGTGTAAGGCTCAGGTTTTAGGGTTAAGGGTCTAGGGTTTAAGGCTCAGGTTGTAGGGTAAGGGGTTTAGGGTTTAAGGCTCAGGTTTTAGGGTTAAGGGTGGGTGTGTTTCGTTGTCTCTAAGTGCTTTTTCAGGCACGACACGTGCAGAAATCCCAACCCTTCCCGAAGCCCCGATCATGTCCTTCATCAATAAAAGAAGCACGCCGCACCCAACCTGAAACCCTAATCCCCCAGCCGGGCGTCTCGATTGTTGATTGCTATGCAGGCAAATCCGGCTGACCCCAACTTTGCTGTGAAAAAAGGCACCGACCAGCTGCAATAGGACAGTGTAGGATTCAAGGTCCACGGTTCAGCACCAGGGTTCAGGGTTTAGGGTTTAGGGTTTAGGCTTAGGGTTTAGGGTTGGCGGGGCGTTGTAGGAATGGGGACTTAAGCATATGTCCGAAGTTTTGTCATCATATGGGCCCTCTACGAAGCTTATCGAGCCAATTAGAAAAAGGTAACAGACCTAAACCCTAAATCCTAAACCCTAAACCCAAAACCCAAAACCCAAAACCCTAAGCCCTAACCCTAAACCCTAAACCCTAAACCCTAAACCCTAAACCCTAAACCCTAAACCTAAACTCAAAACCCTAAACCCTTCCCCTGCACCCCGATGCGACGAAGGCTTTCCTTCTGGCCCAGTGGGGCCTTGCAGGGTGAGTACTTCAGGGCAAAGCTGACATGAGGGTTTAAGGCTTTAGCGTTTAGGGTTTAGGGTTTAGGGACTTTGGGGTTTAGGGTGTAGGCTTTAGGGCTAGATCCGGACTGTTTGTAGACCACGGATGCAATGTTTTGGTAACTACCAAGTCATGCTGTCATGCTTGAAGCTCACCCCAAAGCTGATGTTGAGCATAGAATGAAGTAAGCGGAATCCGAAATCACAACGTATTGCAACTTGAATGGCCGTTCAAGCACACAAGCAGTCTGAGCGCGCGAATCTCACCCGTCTAAACTTCAGTCGAGAAGCGTTTTATCCGGTCCAGATAGCTCTTGATTCGAAGCCTCTGTCTTACTCTTGCTTGACATGTCATCATTTTCCACACTTTGCTTAGGAATATGCTATCCATAATATGATAGCTAGTTGTCATCATGATCAGTGTCAATAGCAACAGCTCTTCGTGCTCATGTGTCCTTCGTATGACTTCCTGCCCAGGTACATGGCAGCGGGTGGAGCTCATGTTTCGTTTCACGAGCAGTACGACCCAAACAGAGACGCTTGGCAATGTAATTTCTTCAGAAAAATTCGGTGTCACTTCTTCGTTGTTCGACGTAATGGTTTCTTTACAATAAGGATCTCCCCGTGCGTTTTCGGGAGTCCTGTCTAGACTGTACGGTGTATGGTTGGGGTTGTTCTGCGTGAGAAGGTTCAACTCAGGGTCCTATTTGGATGCGTGTTTCGCGGGAATAATTACAGTAGAAGCCCAAAAGTTGGAAACCCAATAGCCTCAATCCTTAAGAGTAATGTATAGGGAATCCCAGTACTATTTGTCCTTAATCCGGTTTCCAACTTTTTGGGATTTACTATAATAGCGACAACCTGCAAAACGAACTGAATCTAGAAGGAACTGCCTTGGTTTGTTCAGGGCTTTCTGGTTCTGTCTACGTTTCGGTCCGTTTAGGCTTGACTTGGTGGTTTAGGTGCCTAGGTCTAAGCCCTGAACCCAAATACTAAACCCAAAGGTTTGGCTTGGTGGTTTAGGTGATTTCGGATTTCGAAAACAAATTTAGCTGGGTTTGCCCTATGTATATTCCGTGCTCGGAGCCCTCTCACGAAGGAATCTTGTGTGTGGTCCCGGGTAACCAGCGTGACCAGCATGACAGTAGAGTTTCGGCCTTAAGGGGGTTTAGGGTGTAGGGCCAGGGGCTTGGGGTGGTTTCGGGCTTGATTAGGGTTTAGGTTAGGATTAGGGGGGCAGAGGTTTTTTGGGGAGCTCCCGGCTTCAATCATAGAAGCAGCTCTTTTACTGGTTTGGACCCCCTCGTCTACCTGCGCCCCCCAGAGGGGGAAACGGTGGCGTCTAGTGTCGGCTGTTACTGCGCCGGCATGGAAGGGACGTTGCCGTTCTGGCTTGCGGCCGATATGTTGCTGCGGAGACCACGAAGCACATTTCCGCAAGCACCGTACTATCAAGGTTTAGGGTTTATAGGGTTTAGGGTTTAGGGTTAAGGAAGGTGTCAAGAGACACGACGCCTGGAGTCACTGAGCCGCCTGGACCGTGCCGTCCAGGTCTCAACGCCTGACATCATCATCCTGTTTTAGGGGCCTTAATTAGAATAGGGTTTGGGGTACATTCTACTCTCATTATAATTAGGAGCCCCCCCAAACCCTATTCTAATCATGAAGGCCGCTACATTAGATGTCACAATACAAGGCCTAAAGCCCATCGAGGTCCGCGATGTCCTGACCAAAAGCACAGGTGAGCTGCAGCTCTGCGCAGTTCAAGATGATTCCGCACAGTTAGGGTTGATGGAGTTTCGGGTTCAGGAAGCGTAGGGTTTAGGGTTTAGGGTTCAGGGTTTGGGGTTCAGGAAGTTTAGGGTTCAGGGGTTTAGGGCTTAGGGAGTTTCAGGGTGGATAATCTAGAAGTCTGAGTAGTCACTACTGTTCTTCCTAAGGGGTTCCGAAGTCAAGTATAATAGAACCCCATGTGACCCTGTTCTACTTAGTCAGGCCCCTACAGTGCCGTGTTTTGGCATTGGGGCCCGCCGTGTCCTAAGAATGGAGCCTAGACCCCATCACATCTGCACAATAGTACTGGTAGCATCTTCCAGCACAAAACTGATGTGACTAAGGCCCCCCACTGTAGAAAGCCTGAAGCTCATTCCATACTTGATACAGCTTAGCAATTGGAAATAGGGTTCTGGGGGACACAAAAATATATCCACACTCCCTAAACCCTAAACCCTAAACCCTATATCCACAATCGCAAATCCGTTTTTCTACATTACGAACTCAGTGCTCGGGCTTCTAGTTAGTTTCACTCCGCCGTCAGGGTCCGCGTTCCTGGTGGGCCAGGCTGGCAGAAGAGAGCTTGCCGTTGTTCGTAGGGTTTACGAGGGTTTAGGGTTTAGGGTTTAGGGGTTAGGGGTACTACCCCAAGCCTTACTTCTCTCAGAATATGTACCCTACTGTTGATGGACAAAATTCTGCATGACCCAAATATAGTATAGTACTATAAATCCCATAGTTTAGGTATATAAGGTCATGCAGGATTTTGTCCATCAGGCGTATGAGCTTCAACCCTAACACCTTCATACCCTAAACCCTAAGCCTCCTCGCCCTCAGCTCGAGTAACCTCCTGCGCCAAGTATCTCTAATGGCCCTAGTTCACCCCGAAACTATGAAGACGTTTAAGATTAAGGTTGATTTGGTGTGGCGTTGGAACCAGGGCGTCCACGTGCGTCCACCACTGTGGCTTCAGCCCTTCAGCTGTGCACCTAGTTTCAGAACATAAAGGACCCTGAGAAGACCATAAACAGTCATAAATCCTACCCTAAGGGCCCCGAAGTAAGGTACTGGGCACCATAATTTGAAGAAGCCCCCCCCCCCCCCCCAAAGGGGACTTGCTTGGGGGTGCTGTGCTGCATTGCCAGAAGCTGAGCTCCAAGCCAAAATCGTGCGTCAATCTATGGGCATCTCTCTCATGTAGCGGCCTTACGTAAGAATTAGAATAGGATTTTGAGGTACATTCGATTACAAGTCAAGTTAATCAGCGCTGAGGGAGAGCGTTGGTAATTGTTTAGGGTTCTTTAGTACGTGACATAGTCATTGAGGCCAAAGTAGACTCTGCCATAAGACTCGTGAAAGTCTGCTCGGCGTTTCGCCCTAAATCACAGCCGCGAACAAACTCGCGTGAACTCTCCTTCAACCTCCCTCAGCATCTAGAAACCTGAAACACGGTCTCTGCCCTTCATTTGACCATGCTTTGAGTTGTCATGCTGCAAGTTACAACTACATGTGGCCACAGTGTTTTAGGAATGTTGCTGCTAAGTATGCAGATATATGGATACAGGCATAGCCCATAGAAGTGGACATAGATCTAGATATATAACTAGAGATGTATATGGCAAAGACTTCTTAAGGTATTTTATCAATAGGGTTCCTTGTTCCTTGCGAACGAAGTTTTCTGTGAGGGTACCTGTATGAACACACCTGAAACCTTGTATCTCGAACAGATCGGCTTGAGTGTGTAGGGAACAGCAGGGAGATGACCCTAAACCCTAAACCCTAAACCCGTGGATGCTCCGCTGGATGGAAAAAGGCGTTCAAAAAAAAAACCTTCTCCCTTCAGCCTTCGTTATTCGGACCCTGGCAGAGGCCATGAATGGGACAGGAAGTACGCGCACTGGCTCAATGGTTCAGTGTCACCTGGCTACGGGGGCCAAAGCCACTGTTCCCTAAACCCTAAACCCTAAACCAGGTTTCAGGGTTTAGAGTCGACCCGATGCCCAGCATCCGTAATTGGAGGTTCTTCCTGCTCAATGTGGTACTTTTCTACATTCTGTGCATAGCTGCCCTGGCCAGCATATGGGAGTTTCCGAAAACTAGGGATACCTCATTTTGGGGTCCTTATAATATGGATCCTACTATTTAGGGTACTATATTAGGGTCCCCTATTTTCGGAAACCCCCATATGACTGTCAAGCACCTCTGAACCCAAAAACCTCAACGCTTAATCCAAAGCCCCGAACCTTAAACCCTCAATCCGAACGCTAGATCCTGGAAAGACAAGCCTTAAGGTTGGACTTCTCGTTTCCGTACAAAATCTCCGGCCGGGAGGAGGTGGGTGTGGGACCTTGATGAGGTTTCGGGGTTTAGGGTTCAGGGTTTCGGGTTTAGTTTAGTGTTCCGGTGTCAGGGCTCGTTAGGATTTGTGGCAGGGTTCAGGGTTCTAGGCTTTTGCGGCTCTGGGAGCTGGTAAGTTTCAAAGTGCCCAGATTCGAGGCGGTAAGATGATGTGGCGAGATCTGCTTGTCTCCCTCGGTTTTCCTGGCCGGGTGCCCTATTGTGAGCATTTTTCTGAACATGATTATTGTTACTATTGCTTTGTAATCATGCTTATCATCTGGATGCTTGCCGTTGAGAGATATTTCTCTATTACATAATGCCAAAATCAATAGCCCGTTGTTGTTGTCGTTGTTGTGGTTTTTGGTTGGTTGGTTGGTTGGTCGGTGGGTTGGTTGGTTGGTTGGTCGGTTGGTTGGCTGGTGGGTGGGTTGGTTGGCTGGTGGGTGGGTTGGTTGGTTGGTTGGTTGGTTGGTTGGTTGGTTGGTGGGTCGGTTGGTTGGTTGGTAGGTAGGTAGGTTGGTAGGTAGGTAGGTTGGTTGGTTGGTTGGTTGTGTTGCTGTCGTTGTTGTGATGCTTCTTCTATTCTTATCACTTTTGTAAGTATCGAACTTTGTTATGATTATGGTTATGATTTATGATCATGTTCTTGGAATGGTTATCCCTGCTACTAATAGGAAGAAGAGGTGTTGAAGTCGCTGGGCAGGTTCTTGCCGCCGTGGTCACGGTCCTCCCGGCGCTTCCTCAGGTCTGGGTCTCTGGGGGGTGCCCGGGTCTTCAGCCCGAAGGCTTAGGGGGGACGGATTTCATGAAGGGCTCAAAGGGGTTCATAAGGGCCTTAACGGTTTCTATAGGGTTTTAGAGGGTTTAAGTTTCATGCTTGAGGGTTGAGGGGTCTTAGGGGGGTAGGGGGGTAGGGGGGAGGGGGGAGGGGGCCTTAATACCTGTAACAAGGACTTACTAAAACCTATTCAAAGACAAAGAGTCCCCTATATCCCCCTTGTGACCTTCGCTGGTTCCTAAGCCAGCAAACCTCCTTAAATATGAACCGTAGAGGTTTTTTCAGCTTCAGCCTACAACTCTGTACCCAAACCCCTTAACCCTCAACCCAGAGCCTTGCACCCTGTCCTGCACCCTGAGCCCGAAACCCTAAACCCGAAACCCGAAACCCTGAAACCCCGAAACTCGAAATCCGAAACCCTAAACCCTAAACCTCAAACCCGAAACTCGAAACCCGAAACCCTAAAC
>CAJNDV010001720.1:735-11130 GCA_905221635.1 Symbiodinium sp. CCMP2456
CTGCTCCTGGTCCTGCTCCTGCTCCTGCTGCTGCTGCTACTACTACTCCTCCGACTGCTACTGCTCCTGCTACTTATACTGCTACCACTACCAGTGCTTCTTCTGCTGCTACTAATACTTCTACTACCACCACTACGGCTACCAGACTACCACCCGCCTAGAGAAAACCGCAAGAATGCAAGATTCTACCCTGTTTGGAACGGCCGCAGCGGTGCCCACAAGTTAGCCGCAACCTCCTGCGGCCCTACGAACTTGACAGGCTACAGTCTCTTTTCGAGCCTGAAGTTCGCCGATGTGTGTCGCACTCGATGCTCTGTGGCCACCCAGTGGCCCCGAGTCCAAACGCTGAGCATGTCCTGGTCACTCTAATGGAGGAATGTACACCATGCACACACGCACACACACGTTTATGGTTACATTGCTAGATATAGATGCATATCTACCTACCCGATGACCTACCTACCTACCCACCTGCCTGCCTGCCTGCCTCCCTCGCTCCCTCCACCGACCCACCCATCTACCTTGCCTACCTACCGGCCGACATACATTCCTGCCGCATTCCTGCCTGCTTGTATATGAGTCGTGCAGATGCATGCGGCACATTGCACCCGCCACAAGGCACGGAGGACGGCGCCCCGAAACACGACGGGCCGGTGCTTTGACACAGGTACGGTGCCGCGCATGCAGGAAGGCACCATCAGCACCCGACACCAAGCGTTCAAGATTGATCTTGTATTGAGACAATGCCCACACACCGGCTGTGAGGCGAAAGGTGGTGTCATTCATCCGGTTTGTAGCTTGTGGGTGGTCTGCACAGTGACGAGCAGCAAAACGGGCAAATGCTGATCGCCCGGAGGCAAAACCAACTGGAAGGCCGGAGTAGAGGTGTAAACTGCAAGACGGGCAACGGCATGGTGCTTGATGCAGGCTTTTACGACCGGTGCATCAGAGGTGCGAGGCAAAACCACCGCATGCAAACAGGCCAAAGCAGTGGCATTTGCGAAGATCGGGTGTGCTCTGAGAGCATTTTTCATGGACTTGTGCATGTACACATTTCTGATCAGATCTATGGCCAGCTATGATTACTTGCTGTTGTTCTATGCCATTGCTTGTGGCTGGGTCAGGTGCCCCATGCGTGGGCTTCGACATGGAGTTTAAAAGGTCAGGGTTGCTTCATATCACAGAATTCGGGCTGTGAAGAGTGTGCCCCGGCGTGCTGGAAATAAGCGTGCATCGAGAGTCCCAGGGGCCGGTGCGTTCTGCTTGGGCACTGCGTCGAATCTGACGGATTTTTGTAAAGATTCTCCATCACTCAAGTTAAACCAGGCATCGTTGCGGTGTCATCCTTTAACTCACCTCTTGTGCATGGCTTCACATATTCACCAAGCATGCATGCAAAACACCGCCACATCGGCTAGGCCTCCGACACTCCTGAATGGCCAAAAGGACGGCAACCCTAAATCCAAACTCAAAGTCGAAAACGCCGCATCAACCACATGCCTGCTCGCCTGTGCCACTTTGCACAATGGAGACGCAAGTTCTGTGCGTGCGCGTGTGTGGGTGTGTGCCACTTTCGTGCCACACGAGTTATGCAAGTGAGGAAAGACAAGAACACCAATAGTAGAGACTGTCTGGAAAGCCACGATCGGAAACCCGAAACTAGCTCGGTATGCAAAGCCAGGTGTCACCCAGGTTGACCACCAGCTTTCCAGGCACTGGCGGAATTGCCTCCCACCTCGTGGATGCAGTTACACATTGTGGATGATTAATATCGCACCACATAATGACTGCATTCTCTCTCGGGAAGCATGACGGCGCCGACAGGTGGCGACCGGGCTCAACTTGCCTCACCGAAGCAGCCCGGCAACAGAGGCTACAATGCAACCGAGCCGTTCAGAACGGCTGCCGTCATCCTCAACAGATACCGAGCCAGAAGCCAGATGCTCAACTTATCCCGAAAAACTACCTTACCGACCCCACACATGAACATTCACTGCAACTGATGGCACTTATCGGTAATTTGCTGCGGCCGAAATTACACAACAACTCGAGCACTGGATGCGTGACCCGACACCCGCAATACCCGCGACCGTAGGCGGAAACACAGGGCCGAAACACTGCTATCAGTGATCATAGTGTCCCTTATGTCCCTATTTTTTGAGCAACATGCACACAATCCCCATCTATACTATTATATACCCTTGATCCGCTAACGTCCACCTGCCACAAGGCAGCTTCGCCTCAAGCGCCCCCTGCGTTTCGTCCTGGCAACTCAAACCCCTGAAAGCCACCCGGGTGTCGACTAGCACTGGCAGGCACGGATTCAGAGGTCGATCCGCCCGGATTTAGGAGTTTAGGAAATTTAGGATTCAGGGATTTGGGTTTAGGATTCATGGTGATCTTCACTCAGGCGTGAAGCTTGCAAGCGGCAATGCAGCTCTAGCCTTTGCGATTGTTCTATTGTTGTATCCTACTCAAACGGGGATTTGCAGCCTGCCTATACATCTATCTACTGTCTTCCGATAGCGTAGCAGCAATGATGGCCTGGCCCAGGGGGCTTCGGTGCTGGCTATCGACCTTCAGTTTAATCAACAGCAGAAGTGAATCGGTTAACTTTTGCTTGCCGGCCAACAAATTACGAAATGCACAGTCTAACTTTTTCTCTTCACCCCTTATGAACCTGATGTCCAAGTTCAGAGAAAAACAAAATCACACAACACCTACTCCAAATTGCCCTGGCAGCTTGAGATGTAGCCCCGACCTGTGCCAGAATAATCCAGCAGCCGTAGTCCGTGTGCTCTCCACAAGAGAGGCCGGGCGCATCAACCTGGTGAGTCACAGACTTCTCTCGGCTGCGGTGCCCTCCTGTGGAGTTGGCATCGACCAGGTGTCAAGCTTTGCCAGGATCTGTGAACAATACCGGCTCTTTTGCCATTCCAGACTGGCTTCCAATATCAGGATGACCGCTGCTGTAACTACATATGTGCACGATTGCTGACCAAACTGCCGCACAATTTTAGGAAAACTTCAAGTGTCAAACCACGATCTCGGACAGCATGTGTACCCTGCAAGGCAGGTTGCGCTTGGGGCTCAAAATCTTCAGGGGTGTCGACTTGAGCTTGGAGTTGATGCTGTTCCGCGCTACGTTGCGACTACCGACCCAGCAGTGTCTGATTTTTGCCGCGGTCACATAGAGCACTCAGTCCCCAAATAAGTTTATGGTCGTGGCCTCTAGACAGCGGCCTCCATAGTTAGAACATGGTCTGGGGCGTGTATTGAAACACGCCTATATAGTATAAAGGACCGTAAGACAGAGCCTTATCTACAAGGGCCGGCAGGAGATCTGTAGGAGCAGTGATGAGTACTGGAATCATTACCAGACTGGAGCCTGTGGAAATCTAAGACTGGATCTTGTGCTATGATTCACTTGCCGGCCGGTGAAGCTCATGCAGGCCTGATTCCGTCCCATGATGCACCCAAGCTGCCGGCAGGGCAGGGTAGCCAATGATACGAGCTCCCCAGAAGCTTTCATTCATCATTGGATCGAAGTGGTTCTCAGGCAACCTCATGACTTCTGCTCTGACCCCTTGACCGATCGAGAAGACTCATATATATATATATATATATGTATGTATATGTATCTCTCTACATATATATATATATGGTTGCATGTGACTGAACGTGCAATGACGGGAGGGGGAAGGGGATGACCCCGCGATATACCCGTGCACCTGTACAGCAGCTGAACCTGCCACACAGCCTTTGCAAGTCTGCTTCGGCAGAGCAAACAACAAGAGAGAACAATCTCACCCTGGGCACTGTATCACCAACCCATTTGGGGGTTTCCGAAAATAGGGGACCCTAAAAATAGTGCCCTAAAAAGTAGGATCCTTATTATAAGAACCCCCAAGAAAAGGCATCCCTTTTTTTCGGAAACTCCCAGTTGAAGGACATCTTTTCCAAGGCCAGCATTCAAGCAGCCCCTGCCCCGACCAGGAACCCCAGATGTTCAACTGACTTGGGTCTTGTTTCCGTGGTTCCGCGGTTTTCTTTCGGAATCCACCCTCCTTCATGGCTTTACGCAGGCAGTTGGAGTTGCAGTTTCGCTCCCAGGTGGCGTCTGCTAGTTACTAGAACACAGAATGACGCTAGACTGAACAGATCATGACGACGAACACGATCACGCTCGCACAACACGAGCAACAGCAGCAGCAGCAACACCAGCGACGATAGCATCAATAGCACCAACAGTCGAACATCAAGAGCAGCAACAAACACAACAACAGCAGGATCCCACTGCTACAGCGAACCAGCAAAAGAAAATGCCCAGGACAACTGCTCAAACCCCTCCTACAACTCAGCCTGAGTCTTCACTACCCATAGGCCCCATAGTATATAGTTCCTTGTTGGGGTTACCTTATAGGATTCCAAATATGAACCCCCAAAAGGAACGACTATGGGGCCTATGGGTAACTATAGATTGCCGATGCCGAAGAAGCCCGAAAGCAGTGGCCATAGCTCTGGTCAAGGCCGATCCTCAGAGACATGCTACCAAAATCAATCTACGCCAAATGTAGGGGCCTTAATAATTAGAATAGGGTTGTGGGTGATATTTTTCTACAACTTTAAGGAGGAACCCCCCCACAAAATCGCATAGCTCTGGACAATCAGCCGGCTGCGTTTTTCGTGGTGCTCGCACACGCAGGCCTAAATACATCTATGGAATAGTTCAGAACCGAACAAAAGTTCCGTGGTGCCTGGACATGGGGCACCTGAAGCGGACAGAACGGGTAATTAGCTGGCCAACCCCACTTTTGCTGACTACTACCACTTGTATGAAGCTACTGCTACTGCGACTGTTGCTGCTGCTCCTGACCTTTCTCTTGTTAGGGCAACTGCCCCTCTACAAGTACTGCAAGTGCATATTGCTACTGCGTGTTGATACTTACTGCTGCAACCACTACTTACTACTACGTTGCTGCTACTCGCTCTGCCAAGGTTACTGAGGCTACAAATTCCTACGACTACCACTACGACTACGAATACTACGACTGCGGCGACGACGACTACTACTATACTCTCTGCGACAACTACGACGACTACTACCACGACGACGGCGGCCACTGCTGCTGCTGCTACTCATGCTACGACCACAACTACAACTAGCACCAGCACTAGCACAAGCACAAGCAAACGCACAGGAACTGGCACTTGCGCTGGCGCTGCACTGGCGCTAGCACTATGACTACAACTACGACTGCGACGACGACAACTATTATTATTACTACTCACCACTACTACTACTACTACTACTACTACTACTACTACTACTACTAATACTAATACTAATACTAATACTAATACTAACTACTACTACTACTACTACTACTACTATTACCACCACTACTACAACAACAACTTCTTCTTCTTCTACTACTACTACTACTACTCCTACTTTTACGATTACGATTACTATTACTATTACAATTGTGTACTACTGCTACTACTACAACTACTACAACTACTACAACTACTACAACAACTACTACTACTACTACTACTACTACTACTACTACTGCTACTGCTGCTGCTCCTACTACTACTATTGCTACTGCTACTGCTACTGCCACTACTACTACTACTACTACTACTACTACTACTACTACCACTAGTATCGTTTTGTTCCTTGTTCTATCGGTTTCGAGCTTGCTGGTGCACAGGCTGAAGGGCTGAACTCAGCGCTCTGCGTTTCGTAGCGGAAAGTCTAGACACATACCCTAACCGCCAGAACCGAAGACCCTAAACTCCAACGCCTGCGAACCTAAACCCTAAATTCCCCAACACCAAAGACCCTAAACTTTCTAAACTCGTTTAGGGTTCTGTTTCGGGCCTAGGCTTCTCTGTAAGGTTTAGGGTTCTGCTTAGGGCCTCGGGTTCTGCGCAAGGTTCAGGGCTCTGTTTGGGGTTTAGGGTACTGTTTAGGTGAGGGCGCTCAAACTCTGCGCTCATTGCGCTCATACAGATAACCCTTTCCAGGCCCTGACACCACGAAAGCACCGGCAGCTTAAACTCATACAGGCTTGGCAGGTATGCGTATTCAAACCAATGACACTGACACTTCAACCCCACACCCTAAAGTACCAAAACCATGAATTCCAACACCCGCAAGCCCTCAACCCCCCGAGCCGTGAAGCTCTAAATCGCCAACCAAACTATGCGCAGAGACTCCATCCAGCTCCGTCGTCAGTGTCTGCTCCACGCGCACCTCGAAGTAAAAGCCTGGCATGGTGTGGGATTCAGTTTAGTTTTCATAGTTTCGGATTCAGGGTCGGTTTAGGGAGTTCAGGGTTGAGGGTTCTGGGGTTTAGGGTTTAAGGTTTAGGGCTCAGGGTTTAGGGTTTTAGGGTTTTAGGGTTTTAGGGTTTAGGGTTTTAGACTTTAGGGGTTGGGGTTTCCAGGGAGTTCACTGAAGGTCTGATGGGTGCGTAACGGTCATTTTCGCATGCGACTACGACTACTGAAAACACCACAGACGCTACAAGCACTACAAGTACTACAACTTACTACGGCTGCTACAAGAACGACAAGTGCCCACCACCACAACCACCGTCAGCACTTTATAAGGTAATGGGATGAAGGGTCCCTATTAGGGGTCCCTCCTAAAGTCCTTAGATACTGCGACTGGGAGAGTGACTAGTGCTACTGAGACGTCGGGTTGGCAGCCACCGTGCGCAGGGATGACCTTGAAAAGGTTGGATTTGCAGGTTGGGGTTGCGGATTTCAGGGTCCTAAACCCTAAACCCTAAACCCGGTTTAAGGTTAAGGGCTTTAGCTCGCCTAGGTACGAAGGATAAGACACAGACAGGGGCGACTGAAAAGCTGAGCATAACTGAGATAGCAAACCCGACACACAGAACCCAACAGCCCTAAACCCGAAACCCTAAACCCTAGACCCTAAACCCCAAACCCGAAACCCGAAACCCTAAACCCGAAACCCCTATGCAAAGGGGATAAGACAAAGCAGGAGGGCAGGTGGGCTCAAGTTACTTCCAGGAAGCGTATCCGCAAGGCCTTACTTTGGGCGACAATGGGCAACGGATGCTGCATCCCACGAGCTTTTGAGAAACAAATGGGTAGTTCTCTAAATTAGGGTCCTGTTTTAGGGTCCTTTTTATATGGGTGCCGTACTATATTGGGGACCCAAAAGGGGACCCTAATTTAGAGAACTACCCGGATGATGATCTGACAACACAAAATCCCCGCATGGTGCACCCGTGAAGACCTACAAATCAAAAGACCCAGAGAAAAAGCAATGCACAACCCAGAATCCTAACGCCAACATATCCTGAACTCCCCGAACCCCCAATGCTTGGCTTTCCATTTGACCCGGGCTTGAAAGGGTTTGCGCTCAAGATTCCTCAGTCCGATGCCTCCGGGGACCGCTGGCATCTTCCATTCGAGGAAGACGACGCTATGCAACGCCTGCGAAGCTTTCTGGGGTTTGGCGGTTTGGGGGTTTAGGGTGTAGTGTGTAGGGTTGTAGGGTTTAGCATGTAGAGTGTATAGAATTATAGGGTTGTAAGGTTTAGGGTTTAACGTTCAAACCATTCCATCGCTTTCTGACTACAAGCACTCAATGCTGCAACAGAAGCCTCTGTATCGCCCGACTGCTTTGACGCAACCGTGTTCTGCTCAGACAAGGCGACCTTCCCATGGAGGAGGCGCGCCAGGGGGAAATGAACCCCTCCGCAAATTCAACCCTGGGTCCAAGGCACCCAATAATAAGGTACTTCGGTTTAGGGTTTAGGGTTTAGGGAATAATAAGGTACTTGGGCTTATGATAGTAGTTATGTAGGTTAATCGTTGGGGGGGTATATGAAGAGTAGGTACTTGGACCCTTGGGGACATAGGGACTTCAGAAGACGAGGGTCTTTTGTCAGAGGTCTTTATGCTGAGGATCTGGAGGTACAAATTGCATCAAGCCTATATTGGGCTCCCTTGCACACAAGTCGGCATAGTTGCGATAGATCCCGTCGGAGGCATGACAACGCCAGATCTCCAAACAGTTGAACACGGTTTGCGCTTAGTAAGCAACAAATACTCGTGCTGAGAAGAAAAGTAGCAGCAGCCACGGCAGTCACAGTATGCTTTCAATTAGTCGCCTCTACTGCATTTCATGACAATGCACAAAGGGTCTAAGTACCAACAATATATGCTAGGGATTGTGGCACGAAAGGTATGGACTATGTTGCTGCTTAACCCTCTTAAACCCTTCGGGATAATGAGGCCTTCAGGTAAAGAAGCTCTTTGAGGGCGATGCTACTGAATAAGCTGATTTTATGAACTTGTAGGATCTGACCAGAGCTTTAAAGAAATGTGTAGAGGTTACATTACGGTCTAAAGGCTTGTTGGTAGATACTGCCAATGCTAAGAACAGTCTTGGGGTCGTATACCTGCATACAGCAGACGCTATGTTGATCTCTTCGTGCCTGCGCCCAATAGCGTAACCCCGGCAAATGAAAACGCAAACCTTGCTTTGCTAATGATGGTTGTCGCTTTCGTTTATGAGTGGTGGCAGTGGTGGCGTCTGTGATGGTACTGCCGTGGAAGCAGATGCTGATGAAGCTTAGTGGCGGTAGTTCCTCCTTGCGTTTTCAGGCATGTGCGGCTAGCAGCTACTAGCAGTTCTCATAACAACATCAAGTACTATAATCATACCATAAAGGACCCCCAAACCCTATTTGTTATTAAGGCCCCTATACCCTAAACCCTTATAGTAGCCCTTACAATCACACCGAGAACAAAGCTGCAGGCTAGGTTCCATCCGCCCCTTCAGGTGCGAGCTGAAGCAGGGACCCTTCCGGGTTGCGGGAGTCGCCTCCTTGCCAGGGAGTGTCAGAGATTTGGGCCACAGGTGTACATAATTATAACAAAGGAAGATGTCAAGACCCTAAAGGTGCACCGATGTGTTGTACCTCTTCTTACGTTCAAGGGCTGCGTATGGCAACATGTCTACAGATAGATATAGATATATAGGATTTGCTTCTCCAATTCCATGGCACATTCTTGTCTTCAGAGTGTACTATATATGACAAGGCCTTGATGATCCCCTATTTGCAACAGCACCCCTTCTGGAGCGGCCCGTGGGTTTCGCTTTCGTACCCGACCTCACCTTCGCCTGAGCAGCGGCCACGGCTGTCGGCTTGGCCGCCACCACAGGTGCGGCAGGCTTGGGGGGAGCTGGGGCGGGCGCGGGAGCTGGGGCCACTGTCGGCACAGGTGTGGCGGCTGCCTTGGGGCCAGTGGGGGCTGTGGGTATCGAGCCCGGGAGGCTCTGTGTGGCCGTTGGGGGCGGAGAAGGCCCAAGGTCACGAATAGGGGGCTCCGCGGCAGGCACCAAAGAGACCGAAACTGCACTGCCCAACAAGTCCTCGGTGGATGGGTGGAGATACGAAGATGCATCATGCGAAGGATTGTGAACAGCAAAAGAAGAAGCTACACACTCGCCGTCCTGCTGCAGGCCCCTGAAGGTAATGATTTCCAGGATGCTGACGGTTACGACGGCGATGATGGGTGACGATGGTGAGATTGACGTGTCCCTCCCCTTACAGTCATGAGAACCAAAGCCCTCAAAGGAACCTGAAAATCCCCCCTGCTACTGGCAGGACCACGGCACACTGGATGTGTATAAATGTGTAGGCTGTATGGAGTTATCAGAGGCTAGAGAGGTTATAGAAGGAGTCAGGCTAGATAAGTCAGCTGTCAGAGGCTGTAGAGAGGTTCTAGAAGGAGTTAGGCTGGAAGTCATAAGTTACAGGACTGCAATCGGATCTACGCCGTGCCTCTTAATCTTAACCAAATTACTATAGGGGCCTTAATAAATACCTATTCTATTTTGGGGGGCTCCTTATTACAAAAATAGTATACTGGGCGCCAAAACCCTATTCTAATTATTAAGGCCCCTACATTACGTCGCATGACTCATAGATTTATGACCCCAAACCCCAAACTCGAAACCCTAAACCCTAAACCCTAAACCCTAGCCCAAGAGTCCACGATGGGAAAGAGCGGCGCGCCAACGGGCAGACCGAGCACGCCTGTAACCTTCGCCTCTCCATTGTGGAAGACCTGACCCTCTCCTGGAGGCTTTTTTTTTCACAAGGGTTTAGGGTTTAGGGGTTTAGGGTTTAGGGTTTAGGGTTTAGGGGTTTAGCGGTTTAGGGGTTTGGGATTCAGGGTTTAGGGGTTTAGGGGTTTAGGGTGTAGGGGGTTTGGGGGTTTGGGGTTCAGGGTTTAGGGGTTTAGGGGTTTAGGGTTTAGGGGGTTTGGGGTTTAGGGGTTTAGGGGTTTAGGGGTTTAGGGGTTTAGGGTTTGGTAGGGTTTAGGGTTAATGGG
>CAJNDV010001721.1:0-14131 GCA_905221635.1 Symbiodinium sp. CCMP2456
ACGGTAGCTCGACGACACGCCCCCATGACACCTGCCACAACACCTTCCGCAACATGACAACCCGAATGACACGACAGGGAACCGTCAACCCCGCCAAAAACAATCACAAACAACACACCATCCTGGCGTCAGCCTTTCACGGTTTGAGCCACGGTTTTGAGCCTGTTTAGGGCGAGTTGGGGTTTAGGTTTCTGGATTTAAGGTTCGGGGTCTAGGGCTCAACAAAATTTCAAGCTTATGGTTTTGCTATTTGGGAGTTGGGGCTCGGCTGGACCCTGAACCTGAGCCCAGGGTCCATGGCTCGCTCATTGAATTTTGCTGGCTTTCGCATCAAGAAGATTCCCTTTGCGGCTCGCTGTTTTCTCTCTTCCACTCGGTCGTAGCCTGTGCAGCCTGTGGTTCACAGGTCTTACCTACGTGAAAAGTCCCAAGTCGTCACAGGAGCTCGCGGTGCCGATCTGCTCCAGGCAGGCGAGGCCGTAACACAGCACAGTCCCCACTGCTGCGACATGCATGCCGTTTCCTGCCATGGACTTCACCTCGCGATCGTTCAGCATGTTTCGCTGCTTGGCCTCCATCATCGGCGAGCGGAAGCCCTCAGAGCCACAGCCAGGATACACAGGATCGCCCATGAGCAAGTGCAGCTCCCAAGGCATGAAGTGAGTCTCCTGCGTCACACTCACCAACTTGCCATGCTTCACCAAGGTAGGGGAGTACTCTCCGGAAGTGACAAACGCCACGTTCTGCTCCAAGTCTGTGACGTAGGCCCGAGCGTTTCCCACTCTGCTCTTGTGCTCTTCCCACCGCAGGTTGTCTCCTGGAGGCAGCGTCATAGCCATGCCGATCTCAAGCTTGTCCTCGCAAACAAAGCAAATACACAGAGAACGAACAGTTACAGTAGCTGTGACCTCATGCCGAAGAATTCATATACGATTGTACACTAACTTTCTCGTCTTTGCACAGCAGTGGCAGGTTCTTGAACAGGTCGGCTGCAGTGCTCCCTACCCGGCCTTTCAACGCAAGACAAATAATCAGGCTCTTAGGGTTCACGCGAGCTGATACAACTTTAGAACTTAGGACAAACAACCCGGCCGGCCCCAGCACTGCAGACTTACGACCTTCCCGCCAACGGCCTTGCGACCCCTCATGTGACATGTCATGGACTTGGTTGAAAGGCCATGTTCAGAAACAAAAGCTTTGCGGCAGCAGCCTTACCCTGCTTTTTCAGACTACGTGTTCCGTGTACTTCACTGCTGCACGCACAAGGCTTTGAGGCTTGAGGCAGGAGGAAAGAGCTGCCGCGGAAAAACACGAACCCTACCTACAGCCTACAGTCGTTGCATGGGTGCAACGGTCGGCAGCTCTAGGCTGCCAGCTGGATGACGGATCATCAGACCATCGCGGCCGGCGGCCAACGCGATCTTCAGGAGCTCGGGGCACACTTGCTTTCGCAGAGCTTCTCCACGTCCGCCCAAAACTGCAACAGGGGCGCACCTTCTCCCGACTGCGCTGTCACGTGTGTGCGCAAGAAGGTAAGACCCTCGAGTGTCGTGGGAACGGCTGGCAGGCAGCACGTCTTCAGGCCGATCACCATGTTGTCGCCAAGAACCCGCTCAATCACGAAGCTTGCCATCGGAGTGTAGAGTGTCTCGCCGGCACTCAGCACCCCTCGCCAAACCTTACCGCCGAAGGCGCGAAACTTCTCGAGGGTGTCGAGGCTGGACATGGCGGTCGCCACCGAGTGCATGTACTGGAAGAAGGTCTCACCCTGCTTGGGGTCGAGGTTCTCTTGCATGGCAAACTCCAAGAGGCTGCGCATCGGGATGACGGCCACCTGTACTACAAACAAAAGTCGAAAGAAACAAACATGTGAACACCACAAGAATGCTTACAAACTACGCTGTCTTGCATCATGTGTTGTTTCCGACTCCCTGGCGACATCCTGTGGTGTTGTAGTGTCGTGTGTTGTTCGATTGTTCGACTGCCTGGTTGTCCGGTTGTGCTCGTTTTTGCTGCTTTTGATTTAAGCCTGGACCTGAGCTGTGTGTTTGGCATCGTCATCGGTGGCACTGTTGTGGCCATGTTTGAGCACTGGTTTCATGGAACCCAATGGGAATGTTCTTCGGGCCTGGTTGGTTGGGTTGGCTTAGGGTTTTCATTTGTTCTTCCAGGGTACAGCAGTACAATGTTACAATATCTATTAACCACTACTTGGATTTGGGATTCGCTTGCACACACAACGACTAAGTGGCAGCAGAATAGGACACCAATCACACTGAACATAACCAATGCACGCACCGAGACTGTAGCACAACACATTCCAAGCCCCGGCCTCCTTGTTGCCACTGATGTGGTACCGCACTGATGGAAGGCCTTGCCGTTCTTCAGCCAGAAGACCATAACCGGCCAGATGACCGAAGAATGCCACATTTCGGATGGCTCGCATGCTGACGGCCTCGTCCTCCGCTGGCACGGCCACCTGCTTGGAGCCCACGGTAGTCAGCATGGCCTCGCGAACCCGGGCACGGTCCTGGAAGTCTGCTGCCTTCTGGCCGGTTTTGTCTGCCTTGGCAGCATCACTTTGGGCGAACATGATGCGGAAGATTCCAACTGATGCCTTCACGGCCCGTTGCTCCACCAAGCTCTTGAGGGCGTTGTCCTCTTTCAGGATGTGAGGCGTTTCCAGGCCCACGCCGTCCTTGCCTTTCAAGGCCTGCAGGTTGTCATAACGGGGCATGTCAACGAAGGCAGCATGCTTGCTCAAATCAAGGAAGTCGCACTTCTTGGAGGCCGCAGCTCTGCGCGAGTTGTTTCCCTTTGCTGTACCAACTGTTGTCTGGCGGCCTTCCTCTCCCCCTTCCTCTTGTCTTGCTCCTGCTTCTTCTTGAAAGCCTCAATGTTCTTGAGCACTGACTTCTGACCATTGTCCACCACAGAGATGAACCTGTCCAAAGCTTGGACATCTTTGCTCAGGGAACTCTTGAAGCTCTTCAGAGCATCCTCCGAGCAGATAGCCCGGATAGCATGGCTGTACATCTCGATGTGGCACAATGTCGGGACTGACGCCGTGTCCTGCAAGGGCACTGCCTTGCCTTCCAATCGTCGTTTCTCGACCGCCTGGGCGAACAGGGAGTTGGATGCAAGGGCGGCGGCGGCATTCTGGAAGCAGCCCTTGAGCTCAGTCACCTTCGCCAATCCGGGCTTCGGGCCGTCAAATGTTCCTGCCTTTCCATCCTCAGTCGGAGCCACGTAGCCCATGTTTGAAAGCATGGCCTCAAGTCCCTGCTGGATCACCAACTCCTCGGGCTTCTCCGCAGTCCGAATGAAAGTGTCCAAAGTAGAGACAACCGTCTTCTCCACGACAGCAGCATCCATGCTGGCCATGTTCTGCTCCACCACGTGCAAGGCCGTGTGAACAGTCATCAGGGCATTGTGGGCTTTGCGGGTCGCTTCATGATTCAGGGTCGGTGACGGGCTGCTTTTTGAAGCACACACACCCGCCAGCTGCAACAGCTCCATCCTGCAAGACGTCGGGGGAGGAAGCTTTGACGACCATAGGAGGCGAGAGTGGAAGAGAAAGAAAGAGAGGGAAAAAACGCGTGCACAAAACCATTTTGTGTTCATATTTTTTAGCACGAGTGAAAGCAAGAGGGAGAGAGAGAGAGAGAGAGGGAGAGAGAGAGAGAGAGAGAGAGAGAGAGAGATATATATATATATAGGGGGAGAGAGAGACATGTGGCAAATCAAATGACATTCTCACAGCAACAAGTAACCAGCGAGTATCGGAAAACCAGTACCCCACAGCCAAACAACAAACCCATGTTAATCAAAGTCCCAACCTGTAATCTGCGAGCCGAAAGCCCCACGCCCTGCACTGTGCATTGCAACGGTTTCGCCTTGCCTTCCCCTCATCACGGCCATATACTGGGCATGCGTGGGCACGTACTCAGCATCCGTCTCCTGGGAGTGCTTCGCCGTGTTCGTTTCGATGTCCTCGCCCTCCTGCTGGATTCTGGCGACCTTCTCTTTGAGCTTGGTCAGCTTCTGACCAAGGTCAGCGTGCAGCGAGAGGCGAGCCGTCTCACAATCGAACCGGGATTTTTTCTCGGCGCCTTGGCTGATGTTGCTGGAAGCCTGGGCTTCCTTGTCCACGGCAAAGCCACCCTGGAAGTTTCCAGCTCCATGCCTCTGCAGGAATGCACTGCCGCCGCTTTGAGCAAGGACGCTGGCAACCTCGCCACCCGCAGACTTGAACATGTCCGACTTGAAGCTAATGCCCTCTTGGAGCTCGGCTGCATCGGCCTGCATTGCCTCCAAGTCTTTCTCGCTCGTGATCTTCCGACGCTTGCTTTCAGAATCCACGGTGGTTTCAAAGGAGACGATCGATGAACCCACGACCTGATCCTTGACGTGCATCGGCAGCCTCAGCGACCTGTTGGGACCGTTGAAGTCCTGTTGTGATACGTCCGTCTTCTCTCGCACCTCGTTCCACTTCATCTCCGCTTCCTGCGGACTCCAGCGCAAGTTGGCCACAGCATGGTGGATCCACTGGTCCCGATGCATGAACTCACAAATGAATTCTTTCTTCATTTCTGTTCGCAAACAATGCTTCTGGTTCAACATGGCCACTTCAATATGTGCCCTTTTTTTGCCCCTGCCCGCTCCCGGGCAGCGCTCTTCATACTCCAACATAAGCCTGGAGAAGTTGCTGGGGGGAGGCCCGCAGTCCTGGCGAATTGCATTGAATGCGTCCATGTTCTCGGTCGTCTTGCCCTTCTTGTCTGCTTGCTTGCAAGCAGCGGTGTATGCATCCACCGCACGTTTGTGGTCAGCACAGTAAGCGCTGTTGCTCGGGTGGAGCCCTACAACTAGGCCGCAAACGAGACAAGGCTTCTGAGCCTTCGCTTTCGCCGCAGCTTTGGCTTTGGCTTTTGCGACGGCTGCTGGAGTCTCCGCGACTGGTGCGTCCCCCGCCTTTTTTGGGGACACAGAAAGCTCAGGCTCCTCCAAAAGCGCCTGAAAATCTTTCTGCTCTTTATTCTCTGCTTTCGAAACCATCGCAGCGATGTTCTCTACTGCCGAGGCAGCAGTATTGAGATCCGGACCCCAGCTGCAAAATCAATCTACGGCACCAACACGGATCAGAAACACACGTGCAAAGCAGCTACCACGCATCCATTGCTCATGTTTGCAACGACCTCACACACGCAAAACCTACTCTAAACTCACGAAGCACCGGTCCTCGGCAAAGAAGTTGCCCTGAATCTGGGCCAATCGTTTCATGTAGTCCAAGCGCTCAGCCTGCGGGGCAATCAAGAAGTCGTCGGCGGTGAGCTCCGGAAGACCGGTGTTCAGCATGGTGGCCACAAAATCATCCCAGCTGCCTAAGAACCGGAAGTCACGGCGAAGCCAGCCAAAGGAGTACCTGCGCGGCCGTCGCACAGGCCACCCCAACTGCACCGGGGAGAAGACCCCACTCATGAAGTCGTAGTGCTTGCCGAGGTGATCCGTCAGAAGGCTGATGGGGCACGTTTCCACGTTCTCGAACAACAAGAAGCTCGGCAGCTGGTCAAGGATGATGGAGCACATACACAAGAAGGACTTCATCCGTGGCCCCTGAAGGCCCTTGCGCTTCCCGTACTTGCTGAAATCCTCGCAAGAACTGCCGGCGATGAAGCCAGTCAGTGGCCCCATCTCGAGACGCTGCTGTGACAAGCCAGAAAGACTAGCACGGAAACGCTTCGCCGGCCTGCACATGTCAGGTGACAGCGAGGTCACTCCCACCTTTGGCGGTGGATACAAGGGGCACGGACGGTTGTGCAGCAAGCACCAGCCTTTCTGCAAGCTTCCATGCACACGGCCTTCTTTCACACATGCCTGCAGATACTCCCAGTACTCTACCAAGGTCATTGCGAGGAGATGGGAGTCGTCAGCCTTGGGAAGCTTCACCTTCTTGCCCGCAGGCGAGCCGGCTTGCTGAAGCATCTGCCAATGGTTGTTGATCTCCTCATCCAGCCGATCTTCAAGAGCTGCGAAAACATGACCAAACCCAAAGACAGACTGGCCTGAGTCGTCAGCAATGGCATCATTGCTTGTCCGGGCATCTGCTGCTGCTGCTGCATCCTGCCCTTCCTGTTCCATTTTCATGGTCAAAACTCGCTGGCAAGGCACGGAGTTGTCACATGCCGACCCATGGATGAACATGCTGCCGATGCCCCTCTCCCTAAAGGCCTGGTTTAGCAGCTCACAAGCCAATGCATCCGTGCCTTTGCCGCTGTAAAAGGAGTGGATGCACACCTTTCGGGCTGCATTGGACTTCAAGAGCTGCAGCCTGCCCTCACCGGTTTCTCGTAATGCCAAGCACTCGACAGCACGGCCGGCCCATTGAAAAAGTTCCGCTACTTTCTCCGGGACATTCATCGCGACTCCTGGATTTCTCAGCTGCGGAAATCGCAAACCTCTTACAAGCACATGAATGCTTCAGGGAGCGGCAGAGAAAGAGAAAGAGAGAGAGAGAGAGAGAGAGAGAGAAACGAGAGAGAGAGAGAGAGAGAGGAAGCAAAAACACGTACACGAAAACGCTTTGTGTTCATATTCTTTAGCACGAGTGAAGAGATAGAGTTACAGCGGGAGATGGACGATTTGAAGGCGTCCGACACGGACAGGCAGAGACAAGGAGACGATCGAGTCCTGCTGAGATGTTGACACCGAAACTAACTAACCCATGCTGCCTGCAGCATGCAACGAATACTTGCACTGCTGCACTGTGCTGCTCTTGTCTTATGCACTGGGCCCCATCCCAATTTTCTGCGACACCACCGAAGCAACAATGATGCACACTGTACACGCAGCAGAGTGAGGACAGCTTCTTGGCACCTCCGGCTTTTTTTCTTCGGGGTTGCGATCCATTGTACTTTAATCCAATCCAAGACAGGGCTATCAGGAAGCTCAGCTTAGTAGGGCTCAGAAACAACAGCAAGCGGACATTCGACATCCCTGGTGGCCTGGTGGCACTTATTGAAATCCACATGACCAGAGGCCCAAGATTGCACACTCCCTTCGGCCGCCAACCCTACACTGCCGACTGCACCTTGCTCGCGCTGCGCTGACTTTATATGGGGAAACCCAGTTTGATGGTCTAAGAACATATACATAACAAACAAAGGAACCACTAAAAATGGGACACTACGTACCCTAAACCCGAAATTCTAAACCCTCTGCCGTGCCCCCAAATGCTGATGTACCTACGATTGTCGTACTGTCTTGGTACTGTATACCCTCCTAATACCCTCGTGCAGCTGGAGGTCAGGGGTCTGAGGAGGTTACCAGGAGGTTCCTGTTGAAGATAGATCAGCATTCTGCCAGCCATGTAGCTGGAGGTCCGGGGTCGGTCTGAGGAGGCTCCTGTTGAGGTTCATGGGTGTGCATGCCTAAATCCCTGGCCCCGATTTGGGGCCGCCAAACCGGGAGTCTGACAATGCACGGATAAACACAGACATGCAGCAACACGAGGCGGCTAAAGGACGAAAGAACAGTCGTAGACAGCCAAACAGAGAGACACACAGGCACATGCGGCGACACATACACAAACGCGCATTGCACACTTCTGCAGTTGCACATGAGTATGTGTCTTGGACATCTACATACATAGGATTCTTTTTTGCCTACAAGTTATAAGTGTACATACCCACATATACACACGCATGCCTGCTGCCTGCATACGCAAATATGTGAACACGTGCATTCATATACCCATAAACACCTACAGTACATGCATATGCATACATGATGCACACATCCCTACACACGAAGGGGCTGTTTTTTGGGACCTGACGCTGTGTCTGAGGCTGATGATGCTAAATAGGACCAAGATGACTGCTGACAAAGCCTTCTTGCCGATTCTTGCCCTGAAATGACTGGAATTGCAATCAAACAGCACTGGTGCGCTTTATTCCTTGATTATTCCTTGAAACCTGAAAACCCATCCCTGATTCCCTTGCCTCATGTGCCTTATCTGCTGGCCCCTGTTATGCAGGATACAGCAAGGAATGGCAAGGAAATGCCGCAGTGCGCACAGAGCCCACTGGTCACAAAAACGCAGCAATCCACAAAATCTCTGTGTCTTTGCAAAAATGGGAAAATCTAGGCCCTAGGCAAATGATCATATGTGACCCAGGGGAGAACCGAGGAGAACCGAGGAGAACCGAGGAGAGAACCGAGGAGAACCGAGGGGAGAACCGAGGAGAACCGAGGAGAACCGAGGAGCCCCACCCACGCCCAAAAGGGTATCCGAAGCCTACTTTAAGGACTTTTGTGGATTGCTGCTGTCCTGTGACTGCAAACGTTGCTAGATTTCAGCAACATCGCCAGATTTCCACTTGAAGCACTGCCATAAACATGAAGTGTGTGCTTTATGGCTTTGGCCGGCCATATTGGCCTAATATTGGCTTCGGATGATATGCACTTGTCCAAAGGGATGCATAAACTACAAAAGTACCTATAGCTGCACTGCAAGCCGTTCAAGAATCCCTTCCCAGATGCAATTATCTACCTACGTGGCCTACCCCTTGTGCAGCACGACACTTCTCTCTCAGCAGCCACAGATGCAGCCAGCAGCCACCACAGCCGACGCAGGGAGAGCGCAGCACCTGCCGCGGTGGACCGCAGACATCACAAAGGTTTGTTTGCAAAGAAGACCAGGACAAGCAGAAAGCACAGCTGCAAGACAAACAACCAACAGTACTATTTCAACTGGGAGACAATATCACCGACCAGGACTTAAGTGACATAAGCTTGCTGACCTTAGTTTATCTCGAAGCAAACAGCCCTGCCGCCTCGTTGTTGATATTGGCTGCCGCGGAACATAGCAGAGAACCTGTGCCAGCCACACACACACACACACACGCATACTGTTACTGTCACCGAGAACTGCAGCACAACTACACGCTTGTACTTGCTGGAACATAACGCCTCAATCACACTCAATCACTTCAGTCACTTCAATCATTCAAGCTGGCAGCTGGACTGCACTTCAGCACCCTCTTTACTACAAAGCGGTTATCTGCCTCACTCGTCAACTGTCTGTAGAAGAAGAACTAGACTGCGAACTCCTAGTCGAGGACGAACTTGACGATGAGGAGGAATCGCTGCCGCTGGAGCTTGATGATGTCGGATCAGAACCTGCTTAGTCAGTAGGAGGGTGGGCAAGGGGAGCCGCTGTCTTCTTACGCACCCTGCGGGACGGGGCCGAGGCCCCAGGCAAGGCGGATGCAGACGGTGCACCAGGATCCGAATCATAGTCCTCAGGCAACCTCTGCGCAAGAAGAGTCTCCTCATCGGGCACGTCTTTCTGTTTTGGCTTATAACCTTGATGATGTAAGCGCGAAGAATAGCTAATACTCATGTTCAACCAGTGTTTCAATCTTTGTTGGACTGCTTTGCTCTGCTCTTCACCTTTGAAAGACATCGTTTTGCGGCATGCGGTCGCGGGATTGACCACATTCTTGTGACTGCACCTTCGGGGACAGGTCGCCTGCCACGAAGTGATCCCTTCTTTAGTTCGCTTAAGTGTCATCAACGCAGCACCCCAACGATATGACTCCGGCTGCACCTGGCGAGCTCGTTTGCCCGCAGCTTCGACCTCAGCTCCTTCACAAGGGGCCCTGTCACAAAGAGCGGGTGTGCTTGCTGGCGGCTTTCGCTTGCGCTTCGGTGGTGCATCCCGTAAGGCCTCCAACTCTGGATCCATTCCGATGGCTCGAGTGATGCCATGTTGCCGTCCATGAAGTATCTTCGTGTAATATCTGTCCCTTCGAAAATGCTCAATGGCTTCGACCCCTTTCTTCTTCAAGTCAGAGGCCTCTAAAAGAGCAAGCAAATAAGAACGCCTCAAAGTCTTCGCACCCGCCCTGATGTAGAAAGTCTTAGCTCCCGGGTGATGTCCCAGGTCAGACAAAACCAACGCAGCAGGGGATGATTTGTGATCATGCCAAACCTTCCGGCTCCAACCTGTAGCTTCCAATCGCAGAACAAGCTCCCACAAGGTCATTTGAGCGGGCTCAATGTCACGTCGAGGCTCAAAAGGCTTGGTGCACTTAACGAGGCTGTGTGTGGGCTTCAACTCATACAAGCCCGCCTCTGTCAACTGCCATGATGTAACCTCTCCTGAATCTGCTGCACTGCTACAACACTTCACAATGCCAAGTTTAGCTAACTCATGCAATGCCACAAGACGTTCGTCCTGTGCGGGAAGAGCCAAAGTGTGGACCTCGCCATCAAGCCTCCCCTCAAAGGCTTGCCGATCCAGCAACGATTGAAGTGCGTGGGACACATCTTCAACTGCAACATCCGAAAGTGGTTCTATTCGGAAGTGTGTCCTGTCGCCCGGAGTCCAAAGCCTGATTGTATGAGCATAATGCTGAAGATATTCCTGAGTGAGAACCCTGGTGGGTGCTTGGTCACCTCCCACTTGAGATTGTGTCAGAATTTCCCGACATTCTGCATTGTACTCTGCACGCAAAGCATTGATCACCAGGTCTTGATAACCCCAGTCAGCGGATTGCTTAACCATTGTGGGATGCAAAAGTCTGCCGATGCACTTTTCTGTGATGCTAAAGAACAACAGCTTTGCGAAGGCTTCCTCAGAAATATCACTGGCCTCTGATCGTGGATCGGAAAAGCGAGGTTGCAAACGCCTCATCTGCTGAGTAACCTCGGACGCAGGCTCGGGCTCGGGGGGCATTCTAAGTCCAGCACCACCGCCATCATCATCCATCCCATCCCCACACAGGTCTTTTACACTGCAGGGTAAGTTCACGTACTCAGCAAACTCCTCCCAATCAATGTCCGCTCCAACTAGATCAGCTATGAACTCGTCAGAGACAGCAACGCGTGGGTGCAGCGCTTCATGTAGACCCAGGCTAGGCGTGCTGGGGTCTTTCATCACTGAATAAACGTTGCCGGGTTTGTGGATCGCCAACATGTGCTTCAACTTCAAGTTGCCCAAGAGCTCGCATAGATCTTCTACGGCTACGTCTACAGCCTCAGTCATCTCTCTGTATACTTCTAGTCTGGAATACTAGACTCCGAGAACCCCATAAGCCCAAACCTAATGCAGCACGACGACAACATTAAAAGAGGTACCGTACTTGCAGTCGACACAACTAATTACGAAGTATCCCTATCCCGGCCCTATCCCTATCCCCTATGCCCCACATATCGCAAAACGATTCTCGACAGTCGCCAGCGTCTGTGTCTGCCGCACCCGAGCCTGCAGGTTCACCGATCGGATGGCTCGCAGCAGCCGGGTCTTGGAAGAGCACCTGCCAAAGCAGGAAGAAGTCTAGGGCAATTATCAGGCAATTTGGGTGCTAAGGAGTGCTCCAAAAAGTCGTGA
Source organism: Symbiodinium sp. CCMP2456 (assembly GCA_905221635.1). Classification (NCBI taxonomy): domain Eukaryota; class Dinophyceae; order Suessiales; family Symbiodiniaceae; genus Symbiodinium; species Symbiodinium sp. CCMP2456. The sequence continues at coordinate 11,396 of CAJNDV010001721.1, forward strand.
AGTGTTGAGTGTCACACAGATCCTTCACTTCTACCACCTGGCCAAGTGTCCTACCTTCTGTCAGAGCGGGACCTACCCTGTGCAGCAAAACACACCAACTGAAACCAATACGTATCTTGCAAGACTGACCCTTTTAAAGTCCTTCACTAACCTTCACACACACAGACACACACCTACACACCCTCGCAAAATGCGAACACTGCCACACACACACACACACATATACGCACCCCACTTCACACGCACAAAGACAGTACAGGGAGACCTGTTCATCGTCCTCGGCACCAGGCAGCGCTTGAAGGGACGAACCTGTGACACCAAGGGAAAGTCATGGAAAGTCTATCGCTTTTCTGTGGCTTGGGGTGGGCTGGGGTCGTCACACGTGCGGCATGCTGGCTCCTAGGACAAGTCTCTGCTGCAGCGGCTTCTGAACCAGTGAATGCCAAAAGCAGAAAGGCAGGTTGCTTAAAGCCACATAGAAAAATTCAGCAGCCTCGACTCCCTCGACCGCAACCCTGTAACGCAAAGCGCTACAGACCCTTTCACAAAGTCCCCGACTGGCGTTCTGGGAAGACTTCGCCCCCTGCAGCTGCACGTCCTTGTTCGAAGTCGCGACACCTGCAAGCAGAGGAGAAGAGGAGGAACAGCAGCAGCAGCAGGATGGCTGGGGGGTCTTGTTCAGTGTTGAGGGTTTCTGTGCAAAACAAGAATGCCACGGACACTGAGAATATTGAAGTCTCTGGTGCTGAACACGACTCCACCGAAAGGACACAAAACACGACCCTATTTCTGACTTGCACACGCACACATCGCATCACATGCTTCCCAGACGGCTGAAACGTGAGCTCGAGGCACCGATCTGTCTTGGACAACCGGCATTCGCGTCTGCATTCAAGCAACACCACCAGCAAGGGCATCTTCCTCCTGGGCTTCATCTGCAATCGCAGCCGCAGCTTCATCTGCTGGAGGCTGCCGTCTCCCTGCATTGTAAGTCCGGTACTGTGCGAAAACATCTCCGTGGTAAATGATAGAACTTGCAGCTTTAAAAGGCATGTTTCTGCCCTGCCAAGAAATTGCATCCGGATGATTCTCAAGACCCAAAGCCAGCACTGCAGAAGAGCAGCTGCCACACTTGTCAATCAAACAGGACATTTCATGGGCGAAGCCTTGCACGTGATCCATGTCCGCAAGGATCTCTGATTTTCTCAAGTTGACAGAGGCATACGCCTCAGAATGCCTGGGTGCCAGCCGCAAAGCCCGATGCAACTGCGCATGACATCTTTCAATTGCCACTTCCAAATTGCTGGCAAGCCGAGCCTTGGCACGAAAGGCTGCAAGCGGCCCTAATGTCTCCGGGGCCGCACCGTGCACGAATTGCAACACGAGCTGCCGCAAGGGGCTGTTACTGTCCAACCACTTCACTGCCAATGGATGCTGATTCGCATTCCCACGTTGTGCGAGCGCATCATACTTAGCCAAGCAGATAGCCATGTGAGTTCGGGCCACTCGCAAACTTGGGTGTCCGACGCACAACAATTTCAAAGGCAACTCCAAGAAACAGCTGGCACGAAGCTCCCATTCTGCCAGCAGCAAAGCCTTGCCGGCGTCAAAATCTTGAAGCATTCGCTGCCGTTGCTGCTGAGTCAAGACACCGACATGTCGTGTCAACTTGGCAGCCCCTACGGCCAGAATACGTCGAACGAATCTGCCAACAGCTCCTGACATCTTCGCCCACGCATTGGGCACTGCTGCTTCAGTTTCCTGAGGCCTGGTGTTTGGCAATGACGACCATCATGACAGCTGCACCCCTGTGTCCAAGATTCCAGGTGGCCAATTACTTCCGACAGGATGGACACCAACTCCATCGTGGCCCAGAAAAGTGGCTTGCCGATGGCTTCCGTCGCTTTGCGTACATGTTTGTCATTGTCGGCCCATCCCGACCTCCCTGCACGGGCTGTGCCTGTGCTTGATCCTGTGCAGCAGCCGCAGCATTCTGCCGGAACTGCACCCTGTCCTCCTGCCAGGAGTCGATGATTGCATCTTGACGCACAAGCAACCACTCTGTTATCTCCACCGTCACACCCCAAACCCGACCGCCTTCGAACAAAGGAGGCCCTGAAGTAAAAAGGTCACGCCACGCTTGTCGATGTCCCGTCAAGCAACCCAAAATAAACCTCTTCCGGACATGGTTGCAATGGAAGCAATGGCACATGCTCTCCATAAGGGGACGTACTTCATCCCACGTCTGCATGGTACCCAGGATTCGCTTCTGTATGTTTTCAAGCAGATGAAATGTCCCAGGAATGTGCAAGCACTGCTTCGTCGACAGTTGCACTGGCGAAGGATCAACTTCCAACAACAAGTCTTCCTGTGCGCGGATAACATTGCCTGCCAGACGATCATGAGGGTTCCAATACTCGAAGAACTGCTGCACTGAAACTTCTTTGCCTACAAGCTGTCGCTCGGCACCCATGTCTGTGGTCATGGCGAAAATGCTGCCCAAGTGTTTGGATGTGAGCATCCAGTCGGCATTCTCCAAACGAACTCCATGACCTTCATGCACGAGAGGTGGTGGCGGATGCAGTCTGACGCTGAGAGAACGGTGCACGCAGTCAAATTGGACCCTCTCTCTGGGGAGGGTGTTGTCAGCTCCCACTCTGTGATAGCTACAGGCCTTGTTTCCAGACATAGGTCAGAATTCGTTACTTTTGGGCACTGACGATCTGCGGGCCTATG